>OY748303.1:20207155-20262427 GCA_963556515.1 Nudaria mundana
TTCGTGATAGCAGCTGTATCTCCCGTTAAATACCGTTGATTCCATTCGCCAAGCGAAGCACCTCGGATGTTTCGCTTGACGAATGAGATCGGGCAGAGGTCGTAGTCGGGTTTCTTTTTTCGGTTCATGGCGGCCGCTTTGGCCAGAACATCCGCTCTCTCATTGCCAACCAATCCAACATGGGCTTTGACCCAGAACAAAGACACAGCTTTGCCCTGTTGCAGTAATGCATTTAAATTATGCCTTGTCTCCACCGCAAGTGGATGGAGGCAATTCGGGTTCTGGACCGATTGAAGGGCCGCCATGGAGTCACTGTAGATACCGCACGATGTCGCCCTTGCCTTAAGTACCTCTCGTGTGGCACTACGTATGGCTAAAAGTTCAGCTTGGTAGACCGTGCAATAACTAGCAAGCTTCAGCTTGAGGGTTTTGCTCTCTGCCTCATCCCTCCAGATGGACAGAGCAGCTCCGACCTCTCCCTGAATCTTGCTGCCATCGGTGAAAATGCGCAAGTCATAATCACCGCTGGCAGCAAGCTGCTCCTGGTCTACCAAGCTGATAAAGCCTATTTCCCTCCTTTCGGACGGATGTGGAGCTTCGAGGGCCGATGACATTCTCTCCACTGCTCGGTCGCATAGCACTGGCTGCGGTTCACCCCTCTTGGCTCGGTATAAGGCAGCTGCCTCCCGAACACGGAGGTCGAGAGGGAGAATCCCAGCCAGCACCAGCGCCGAGTTTAGCGACACCGTGCGGTAGGCCTTAACAATCTGCTGCACAATAAGGCGTTGCACAGTCTCCAGTTGCTTGATTACGCCCTTCCTGTGAACCGCCGGTTCCCACGCGCTGGCGCCATACAGCACAATCGGCTCCACTGTCGCCACATATATCGTTCGGATGACCTCCGGATTTAGTCCCCAGGTGGTCTTCGCTGCTCTTGATAGTTGTTTATAAATGCCCAAGGCCTTTCTGCAAATGTCAGCTACATGCGGCTTAAAGGTTAGTTTGTCGTCTATGGTCACGCCCAGCATCTTGATCTTCCCTACCATCGGGATGTCGACCCCTCCCATGTTAAGGAGTGGGGTGTCGTAGATAAGTTTTCGCGTTATGACCATCGCATTGGTTTTCTGCGGGGCGAATCTTAGTTTATTCTCTACACCCCACTTCCTAACACGTTCGAGGGCGGCATTAGCCCTAGCCTCAATCTGCTGAGCGTTATCCGCGTCAAAGACTAAGACGACATCATCGGCGAATGCCTGCACGTAGTCGCCGTTTTTGTCCAGGCCTTTGAGGAGGGGGTCCAATAGGAGGTTCCATAAAATGGGTCCCCCTATTGAGCCTTGAACACAGCCCTTGTTCGTCGATTTTGTGTACTCCTCTCCAGCATACCGGACGTGGACTGATCGTTCTCCGAGATAACTGTCTATCACCCTCCGCAGGTTCAGCGGACAGTTCTCCTCCGCCAATCGGACTCGTATAGCAGGCCACCATGCGCTGTCAAAGGCTCCCTCTATATCTAATGATATTACCGTGATAAGTTTCTTCTCGTTGAGTTTCTGCCGGATGTGCTGCATCAGGGTATAGAGGGAGTCTTCGGTGCTTCTCTGGGGCATGAATCCGTATTGACGGTTGCTCATTCCTGGGAGGATGTAGTGCTTGATCCGGGACATTAGCAGCTTCTCGTAGATCTTGCCCAAGATCGGGAGAAGCCCTATGGGTCTATAGGCCTTGGGCACCGAGTAGTTGTCTTTTCCGGGTTTTTTGAGGATGACAACGGTAGCCTCCTTCCATTTGCGTGGGAAGTGGTGGAGTTTGAGGCATTTGTTCAACAGGGCAAGGAAAGCAGTGGGGTCCGCGTCGATCGCTCGGCAACAAATGTCGGCAGTTAATCCATCGGCTCCCGGAGCCTTTTTCGGGTTGAAGGACCCGCACACCATTCGGAGTTCTGCCATAGTGAATGCGGGGTCGCAAAAATCATTTTTGTTCCCGTCATTGACTTTATCGGCTTCAGTCCTTATTCGGCTGTGGTGTGCGTTATCCTCCCCAGGCAGGTCTTCCGGATAGAAAGTGTTTGCCAGTAGGGCGACCGACCCTTTACTATCCAGGCTTTCTCCTTCCTTCTCTAGCGGCAGGTCTTCTCCTCTTCGCTCTGTTCTTGATATTACCCTGTAGATACCTTCCCACATACTTTCCCTGTCCTGCCTAGCACAGAAGTTTTTCCAACTATCGATTATGGCTCGGGAGGCTTCTTCCTCATACTCTTCTTTCTTCTTCAGGTACTCTTCGACTACCTTAGCCCTTCTCACCGGTGCAGCGCACCTGATGCGGTTTTTTCGGGTCGCTACCTCTCTCTTCAGTTTCGTGAGCTTTTCGGACCACCACGGCACACTGATTCCCTCCTTGGTCTTTTTGAGAGGCATAGACTGCAAGCATGCCTCCACCAGCATGTCCGTGTAGGCGTTGACAGCTTTCTCAAGCTCGTCAACAGAACTAATCGCATCTATAAAGTCTTTATGTAGAAGGCGCTCTGCTTGTAATTGGCTGAATTTGGTCACAAATTCAGACCAATTAGCCTTTTTCGTGTTAAATCTGCGAGTAGTTCTGCTGACTGCCAAGCCCTTTGCCCTTGCAAGTCGTATGCCAAACAATATGCCGTTGTGGTCGGAATTGACTAGACCTGTATCTACTCTCCACTGCTCGATAAGATCCAAAAGATCTTCCGAGCAGGCAGTGAGGTCAATGAAACTGTGGTACCTCTGCGTTCCCCTGTAGGTGTCGAAGGTCGGAGTGGTTCCGTTATTGAGGATATGGAGTCCCATATCCCCTAGAGTCCCGGCCATATCGATGCCTCGCTTGTCGATCTTCAGACTGCCCCACCAGGTGCTCTTTGCGTTTGCATCTCCTCCAACGATCAAATTCTTTGAGCCCAGTGTCTCTTCGACCTTTCGTAGTTGGATTAGGTACGGTTCTAGCGGGTGACTCGGTTCGAAGTAGAAGGACACCAGCGCTATTTCCCAGGACACCGTTCGGATCCCCACCACAACGATGTTGTTTGTGGTGAGTTTTGGGTATTGAATGACTGTGAGGTCATTGTTGAAGACTGCTATTGCAGCCTTCACTTTACCCTCCCCTACTGTGGTGTTCTGGAAAACTCTCACGCCAGTGCGCCCTCTCATGAGCCCGCTTTTATCAACCGCTGGCTCTTGGAGGAGTGCTACTGCGGCTTGGCGTCTCTTGGCTTCAATGAGGATTTCGGTGGTTGCCAGCTTCTTCTTCTGCAGATTCGCTTGAAGCACCCTATAGATGGTGGAGTCGCCCTGTGCGCCCTTAGCAGTACGCCACAGTCAGACGAACCAGTTCGTCCCTCCTGCGGCGCACTATGCAGTCTCGATCGAAGGCGTTGTGCTCGTTGTCATCCTGGTTGGTCTTGACGCAGTTCCTGCATTTGGGTGGGACACCCGCCATCCATTCCGTGCATGTTGTCTTTAAGTGTGGACCTCCACAGTGGCTACAAAGGTCTGCCGGTTCCTTGCAGAACCTCTTCGTGTGGCCATAATCCAGACAACGGCTGCACTGGATTAGCGGGGACTGGTCCTCCGCCCGAATGCGCTGTAGGTCAATGTGGACGTACCCCTGGGCTGTTATTCGACGCCACACGGTGGGCGCTACACTAAGGACTATGTGGCCCGTGTGGGGGTTTCTAGCCCTTCTCCTATATTTGACGACGATCCTATCTTCTCCTTTCTTGAGGTCTTTGAAGATTAGGCGGTTTTGGTTCTTCAAAGCCTTTAGGACGTCGTCATCGGTGTTGGCCAGGAGTACGTCCTTCAATATCAGTAGAGGGTCCTTATTCTTAATGTCCTCGACGGAGAGGCCAGACTCTCTATCTCTAAGTCTTTGTTTGACACTGTCCTTTTCCTTCTCCGTCGCAAACCCCATGATTATCTTCCTATCTTTGGCTTTTCTGATCCTTTCGACCGTGACCCATCCTTCTTTGGCGTCCACGGCTTCCCTCAGTTTCTGTAGGGTCACCTCCCCCGTCTCCGTCTCATCTTTGGAGGTGACTACCACAGAGTGCAAGGTGCCCCTATCTGTGTGTGGTTTGCCCGTTTTTACTGCCGCTACACTAGCATAGGTAGCATGTTGCATTTTCCCCAGCGTCTCCCTATGCAGCTCAAGGTTGTTCCCAAGCTCGGTGATTTTGCAGTTGGTCTCCCGGAGCATATCCGTATGTTCCTCGAGCTTGGCCGAGTGCTGTTTATTTTCCCTTTCCCCTCCTTTCTCCTCCATAGTTTCTATCTTTTCCTTCAGCTCTCTAATGATCCTGTTACTCTCCCTCATTCTCTTTTCATTATCTATCAGGATAGTGTTACTTTTCTCCATCTGTCCCTTCAATCTACCCTCCATTTCCCTCATCTCCCTCAACGCCCTTGCCAAATCGCTCTCATCTTCCTGGAGGGTGAGTTCCGGTAATTTACCCTTTTTTCCTCCTTTTCCTGCGCGCATTTTGTTTTCCGCTTCTGCTTCTTTATAAAGGTCGTAAAGCTTTGTGAAGCACTCCAGCAATTCCACCTTCAACTCAGTCTTCATGTTCCTGGACTCGTTCGCACAAGATTTTCCCCGGACAACCAGTGCTCTTGCTCTGGCTGGCCGGTTCTGCGATACGGGAACTCCCGCCGTAGGACTGTCAGGAATTACTTGCACTTCTTCTGCGGTTGTGACTGTGTTAGCAGCTGTGGTGGTGGTGCTGGCGGTGGCGGTGGTAACGGTAGTGATAGCAGTGGTGGTAGCGGTGATGGCGATGGTTTTGGCGACTTTGGCAGTGGCGATGGCCTTCACGGTGGTGGCTGTGGCGGTGGCGGCTGTGGCGGTGGCGATCTTAGCATAAGAAGTTTTCTTAATTGGGGTTCTCTGTAGAGCCGACTTTTTTGGTATACTCTCAGGCGACACCACAATATCGAGTCTGACAGGGGGTCGTGACGGGGCTGTCCCGTCGCCGGTCCCCCCCAGGTCCCCGCTAGGTGCTGCCGCCTTGGTCACCGTTCTCGAAGGTGATACCTGCGGCTTTTCCCCTTGGACTCCTTTGGGTGGTGTGCTAAACATGATTTAACTTTGGTAATGTGGATATGAAGAACTGACGGTGGTAGCGTGTTTTCGTACACGGGGTATGTAGAGGGTACCCGTTTGTTTGTTGTTTGAGGAGAGTGGTGTGGGAGTCCCAGACTTGTGTGTGTGTGTGTGTGTGTGTGTGTGTGTGTGTGCGTGTGTGTGTGTGGAGGTGTATGTGTGTGTGTGCGTGTGGATTTTTGTGCGGGTATGTGTGTGTGTATCTGTATGTTATATATGTATGTGTATGTGTATTTGTAAATGTGTGTATTTTGTGAGTGTGCGTTCGTTTGTGTGAGTGAGTATGTGATATGTGTTACGAATGATAGTATGCTATTAACGTTTATAATCTACTAATAGAACTCTTTTTATTTACAGGTTCGGTCGGGAGGTCAACTTCAAGAGTTGTAGCACCAAGGTTAGGTGCGTCAGAACAATCTTCAACTCTGTTACCTATAGTCGGTAAGTACTACGTCTTTTATTTCCTCTATATAATTTTTTATTACAATAAAATGTTTGCGGGATGTAGAAAGTCCCGAGTCCTTAAATATATTGTAGAGTCTATTGACTCTATGTCGTAGCACTGCTACCGTCTCTTATTTCTACGCGCCAATAGGGCTTAAAAAGTCTTAAAACTAGTAAATCTCAATAGAGATGCGTCTTAAATAACTAAAATCCTTAAAAAATAGAGTCGTATCCGATATATTGGGGGCTACAGTGATGCCCTTGTCCTAAACTAATATCACAGATTATAATTACAGTAAAGAAAATTTAAAGAACCTAAAACTCTCGGGTCGACTTTATGTAGAGTCGACTAATCGTCTCTACACCCACCCGGATGGACAGAGCTCCCCGAGACGATTCTAATGATACCACACACGAAGTACTAGCTCCCTCGGGTTCGGCCACAATCGAGGTTAAAAGTTTGGCGGATTCCGGAATCCGGGAATCCGTTTTTCTTCCCCCTCGATTGTCTCACGAACCAGAGGTCCGATTCCTTCGTGCGTGGGCTCGTTTTGAAGGGCTCGGCGAGCACTACCGATCCCCGACGGTTTCAGCGCCCAAAATTTTTAGGTCCCGAGAGTCCCTAAAAAACCCCCAGTCTCGTGGAGTCCCACACCCCGATGACCCCAGTCAAAATCCCGAGTCCGTAGGACAACGGGTTCCAGAGATATCGTGCTTCCAAAACTTCCAAAATGGCGGACGAGCTGTCAAATTTGGATTTCGGAAGCCCGTATCTCAGGAACCAGAGGTCGCAGAAACTTCGGGATTTCACTTACCCACTCAGTGGCGACTCCTGTATCGCGCTAGGTACCCCCCGGGAGGCAGTAAATTTTTGGTCTTAGATCGACCTGGAACTGCTGGAGTGGATAGAGGTGAGGCCCCTGATCCCAAATCTGCAATCAGCAGTCCGCTATCCAAAACCGTTCAGAAGTTATAGTAATTTAAAAATTTTCAAAATGGCCGCCGAGCTGTCAGTGTCACCTTTCAACTTTAAATATCTTCGGCCCTATGGGTCGCAGAGACACCGGGATTTCACTGGGCAGCTCGGACGGACCTCCTCTACCTTGCTTAATTGAAAAATCCGCTCAAAAGTTTTTAACTAGAAATCCTCCCAAAAAGTACCCAGCCCGAAAACTACCCCTCCGACACTTCCAAGAGTGGAAGTTCGGTCCCCCTAAGTCCTACGGTTCCGGAGCTATGACCCTTTAAAATTTTGAAGCTAAATCCGCTAAAAAGCGGATTTGTCAATTTTCCACAATTTAAGAGTTATCGGGCCCAGACTTGGGCTCGATAGTGGTCCAACAGGGGTTCTGAAAGTGATTCTAAGGCCAAAAAGTAATTTAAATGATTAATTTTGAATATATAGACAAAAAACATATAAAAATCGATAACTCCGAAACGTCTGGGACTAAAAATATACAAAAAATTTGATAAATAGTGTACAATAAAGATCTAGGACACAGAATTATGAGACACAAAAAATACACAAAATTGGCTAAAATATTACAAAAAATGTAGAAAACACGGTTTTTTAATTTTAAAAGTACTAAAATGTTGTCCAAAAGTGGTGAGTTTTGCAGGGCCTGTTCTTCACACGAGCGCGCAAAAACAAGCAGTTGAAAATTTTCTAAAAAGTTGATGAATCCGGAGTGGCGTATGCGTAAAGTTTCAATATTCTAATAATAATAACTCACGGAGTATCAGTCCAAAAATTTATGTCTCCACGGCAAAGTGTTGCTGTTGATGGTCTCTTGCAGGCTGCAAAATTCGGCGTCCCTCCGACGAGAATTGAGATGGGCGTGGCTGGTGGCAAAAGTGAAAGTTGCCACTTTTCTCAGGAACGGTGTGCTCGCGGATCAAAGTAAGAGTGTCCACAGGTGCGGGCACGCGAGGGGCACACGAAGGCACTTTTTTCCGGAAGAAATACGACACAAACACTGCAGCGTTCACAAAAAACACAATTTTAACCTCTAAAAAATCACTGTTTCACTTATAACTTTTCGACGCGATGTGTGCGCTTCACTCGCGTACTATGGGCGGAAGCGCCGCGCGAATGCGCAACTTTAGACGTATCACACGCGTTTCTACGTCACAAAAAACCCACTAAAATGATTTTTTGAATGCGGAGCACGTGGAAAAACGATCCGACTGCCACGGGAGCTCGAATACGACTTGGGTTAGGTTAGGTTAGGTTAGGTTAGGTTAGGTTAGGTTAGGTTAGGTTAGGTTAGGTTAGGTTAGGTTAGGTTAGGTTAGGTTAGGTTAGGTTAGGTTAGGTTAGGTTAGGTTAGGTTAGGTTAGGTTAGGTTAGGTTAGGTTAGGTTAGGTTTTTTTTTTTTTTTTTTTTTACGTGGTCGGTGATGCATTTACGCACTTCACCGTCTCGCTGCGGGGGGGAGCGAGACGGCTTCGTGTGGGACTCCCGGCCCTAGGATGGAAAACGGGCCGGACTACCCACTAAAACCTATCCACGGTGTTTCTCCTTCGCCTTAGCCGGGCCGCCGGATAGACAGAAACTGTTAAGCAACGGCGGCCCGGAAAAGGGGCGCTCTTTCGAGCTCAACACGGGGGGCCTAACCCCCCCCAATCAACAGAAGCGACGCCCCCGAAACACATAAGGGGCGTCGGACTCCTCAGGGCCTTTCGCGTGAGCGGTGGGCCCCCCGACCCACCGCCCACGGCCCTATCAGTCGGGGGCTTGGGCGTATGCAATACGCCGTCGCCCCCTAACTGGTGCCCGGCGGGGCGGAAGCGTGCGGCCTGCACGCTCCCGTTCCCGCAGGGCCTCTCTCTTTGCCGCCATCACCTCCCGAGCGAAGGAGGCCCTCCCGAGCGAAGGAGGCAAGGTTAGGTTAGGTTAGGTTAGGTTAGGTTAGGTTAGGTTAGGTTTTTTTTTTTTTTTTTTTTTTTTTTTTTTTTTTTTTTTTTTTTTTTTTCTATTTGCGCACCTCTGCCAAATGGCAAAGCCTATTCTACACATCTTTATTATTTGTCTAGACTGCCTAATCTTAAACGATAGCCCTCACAGGGCTCACTCATCGGTAACTACCCTTACACCCGCATACTCGAGCGTCACTATAAGGCGCGCGGTAGCTACACGCTGAGAAATGGTGTGTTTTGACAGCGCATAGCCCCCGCGCGCCCCACAGCGCCACTCGAGGATGCGGCGCTTTGTATTTATATCAATCATCTTTCATTCTTATTCTCTAGTAACATTCCATTTCTTCTTTTATTCTTCTCGCACTTTCATACTACCTTTCACTCTTTTGTGTGGGGGGGTTATCAGGGTTTTGCGCTTTATTTCTTTATTGTATCTAATTTCAAAATTTTACAGTTTTTTCTTATTTCTAACAAATCTTTTAACACTTTATCCTGGTTTACCTTAAACATTCTAAATTTTTTCCGTTTGACCAATTTAACAATATTCAAAATTTTCGCTTACTTTCTATAGACTTATTTCTAACAATATTATGTGTTTTGAACATTTTTAACTTACCTTCTAAACATTTTATTTCTGTACTAATATTATATTATTCCTATTGTTTATACATTAACTATTATTTTTACTAACTTCCTGCGCATATGTTGTGCAATATTCCTATAATATCGTAACATATTGCTTATTTGCCCCCATTTCTTTTATGTGCTATATTAATAATTTTTTTGCTGTAGTTAACAAAATCTTCTCTATAATCTTTCAGCATATTGGGTAAATTTGTCCTGTTCAGCGTGGTATTGTTCCTACTTTCAAAGTTGTTACGGTCTATTGCATGGACTGGGCATTCAAGCAACAGGTGTATTATTGTCTCGTGTACGTCCGGGTCGCAGGCGCACGATGGGCTCGCCTTACACCTGAAACGGTGCAGGTATTCTGCGAACCCACCGTGCCCCGTCAGCAGTTGGGTGGTAGTGCCAGCGACCGGCATCTTGCGGACGATACTATACGCCTCCACTGCGCAAGGGAGGAAAAGCTTGGTGACGGAGGCGGTCGTACCTTCCTTGTATCTCTCATTCCACTCGCGGAGCGTGCGCTGACGCAGAACACGCTTCACGAATGAAACCGGATACAAACCGTAGTCCGGTGCCTTCTTCGATTTCAGAGCCGCCTCCTTGGCGAGCTCGTCGGCTCGCTCATTGCCCTCCAGCCCCGCGTGGGCCTTGACCCAGAATAAGGATATTTCCTTACCCTGGGCCATGCCTTCTTGAATGGCGGCCCGGGCTTCCACCGCCAGGGGATGGAGGGCATGACGGCTAACCACCGTCAGAAGTGCGGCTCTGCTATCGGAGAAGATGCCGAACGTGGTCGCGCCACGCCTGAGGATCTCACTGGCCGCTCTGCACAGTGCCAGGAGCTCGGCCTGGTAGACGGTGCAGTGCGGCGCGAGAGCAAGCTTGAGGGCCTTGGTTTCGGTCGCGTTATTCCAAAATGATAACGCTGCACCGACCCGGCCCTCAATCTTGCTCCCGTCCGTAAATATGCGTACATCCAAGTGGATGTACTCGTTAATTTGTTCCTCGTCTACCAGGTCCTTGAACTCCAAAGCGGTGCGCACAGCGGGGTGAGGTGCCTCGATTGCTCGGGCCATCCGTTCGGCCTCCCAGTCTCCAAGCCATGGCTGGACCACTCCTCTCTTGGCCTCATATAATGAGGCCACCTCGTGAATCCTGAGGTCCAGAGGGAGCAGGCCAGACAAGACTAGTGCCGAGTTCAGGGAGACCGTCCGGTAGGCCTTGCACAATTTCTGGGCGAAACCGCGCTGCACCACGTTCAGCTGTTTTCGGACGCCAAGCTTATTCGCCGTTGTGTGCCAAGCACTGGCGGCGTACAATATCGTCGGCTCCACTGCAGCTACGTAGATGGTCCGGATCACCTCGGGATGTAATCCCCAACTGATCCGGGCCATCCTCGCAAGCTTGTGATAGATGCCGATCGCTTTTCTGCAGATGTTTTTAATGTGTGTGTTATACGTGAGCTTGTGGTCGATAGTGAGTCCCAGTATCTTGATTTCTTCTGATAGAAGAATGTCCACCCCGCCCATGCGCAGGCGTGGGGCATCAAATTTTAGTCGGCGTGTTAGCAACATTGCGCAGGTCTTGTGTGGCGCGAACTTTAATTTATTGTCAATGCCCCACTCCCGCACATAGGCGAGGGTGGCATTGGCTTGAACTTCTATTTCTAAGGCTGAGTCACCGTCGAACACCAACACCACATCGTCCGCGAACGCTTGCACGTACACTTTCATCCCTTCCAGTCCTTTCAGCAATGGGTCTAATAACAAGTTCCACAGCAAGGGACCTCCAATCGAGCCTTGGACGCAACCTTTGTCCGTAGAGCGGCTGCACTCCTCGCCCGCGTACCTTACCCTTACCTTCCTTTCGCTAAGGTAGCTGCTGACCACCCGCCTCAAGTTTGTCGGACACCCTTCCTCCGCCAGTCGTACTTTGATGACCGGCCACCAGGCGCTATCGAAGGCGCCCTCTATATCCAAGGACACCATAGTGACTATCCTCTTTGCGTCGAGTTTAGTCACTACGTGCCCCATGAGGTCATAGAGGGCGTCTTCGGTGCTCTTCTGGGGCATAAAGCCGTACTGGCGAGGACTTATCCGTGGTAAAAGATGAAACTTGAGTCGGGCGACCAGCATCCTCTCGTACACCTTTCCCAAGACGGGCAACAGGCCGATAGGTCTGTACGACTTGGGAACTGTGTACGAGTCCTTGCCTGGCTTCTTCAGCACCACCACCACGGCTTCCTTCCATATCTTAGGAAAGTAGCCGTGCCGGAGGCACTGATTAAGCAGCTCCAGGAAGTATAAGGGGTCGGCCCTGACGGCGTGTGTGCAGATGTCGGATGTAAATCCATCCGCTCCCGGAGCTTTCCTGGGGTTAAACCTGTGAAGAGCATCGTGCATTTCATCAAGCGTAAAAGGTGGGTCATCTTCATGATGACCCTCGCTGCTGACGACTTCATCTATCTCCGCTGCCTTTTTTCTAATTACACGATGCCCCTCGTTATCCTCCTCAACTCTATCTTCTGGGTAGAAGGTTTGAGCGAGGAGGTTGGCTGAACCCCAAGAATCCAGGTATGATCCATTATGAATTAGAGGCTGATCTTCTTCCCTTGCTGTGGCCCTCCCTATTACCCTGTATATACCCTCCCACACTCCCTCCCTGTCCTGCTTTCCGCAGAAGGCCTTCCAACTCTCGACCTGTGCCTTTTTTACTTCGCTTTCATACATCTCCTTTTGTTCTAGGTACAGCATGACTACCCTCTCTCTCCGGACTGGGCATGCATTCCGGATCCGACGCCTTTTGGTGTTGACGGCCCTCCGTAACTCAGCGAGCCTCTCCGACCACCACGGCATCGCAACAACATCTCGGTTCTTGATGCGGGGAATAGTTTCCTCGCAGGTATCACTAATGATGTTTGTGTACGCTCCAATGACGGTCTCCAATTCCTGCGTATTCGCAATATTCTGGAGACCAGTTTGTCGGTCATGGAGCGTACTGGCCATAAGCGTGCCAAATTTTGGCCAATCTGCTTTTTTGGTGTGATACCTGCGAGTTGTTCTTTTGGTGGAAAAACCCGAAGATTTGACCAAATTGATGTTGAATACGATGCCGTTGTGGTCCGAGCTGGGCGCGAGGGTTTCGTCAACCCGCCAGCCGTCGACTCGCGGAAGCATGTCACTCGAACATACCGTGACGTCCACGTAGCTGCTGTACCTCGTTACACCTCTCACAGTGTCGAAAGTCGGAGTGTCTCCACTATTCAGGACATGGAGGCCCCATTCATCTAGGGCACCACTCAATACGGCGCCTCTGGGATTTTCCGACGTACCACCCCACCAGGCACTCTTCGCGTTGGCATCCCCTCCGAAGATAACAGATCGTGGTCCCAATGTAAGTAGGACTCTCCCCAAGGTATCCAGGTAGGGCTCAATGGGCTCGGTAGGTTCGAAATAAAAGGATACCAGCGTGATCATCCAGGCGCTGGTCCGGATCCCCACCACTACGACATTGTCGGTGGTGAGTTGCGGGTACTGAATGACGTCCAGCGTCGAGTCGAACACGACGATGGCCGCCTTTGCAGTCCCATCTCCTTGTCCAGCGTTCTGGAAGACCCTAACGCCCTGGTATCCCCTCATTCTTTTACCGTTGCCCACGTAAGGTTCCTGCACAAGTGCTATTGCTACCTTACGCCTGGAGGCCTCGAGTAAGAAGTCTTGGGTTGCCACCTGCTTCTTCTTCAGGTTTGCCTGCGCAATTCTGTGTGGAGCGGTAATGCCAGGGACGCCCTTAGCAATATTGAGTGGTTGCCCGTGCAATTTCATCCCATCTCATTCGTGTCGGGCATGAGCTGCTCATCGCTCCGTGCCCCGTGCTGTCCACGCCATCCCCCCGGCAGTTACAGCAGGAAGGCTGCGTTCCCACCTGCAGCCCCGGGCACCTGGCCTTCAGATGAAGACCGCCGCAGTGACTGCAGGTGGGTTCAGTATTCTTGCAGTACTTCCTGCTATGCCCGTATCCTAGGCATAGAGAACACTGCACCAACGGTGACTGATCTGCGACCCTTACGGGCTGCAGATCGATGTGCAGCCTCTCCATGCCCAGGGCACGGGACCATACCGTCGGGGAGACCCTGAGCACCACGTGGCACGTCAGAGGGTTCCTCGCGTTCCTACGGTATTGTACGGAAATGCGGTCTTCGTCGTGAGATAGATCGCGGAAGATCTCGCGATTACGAGTCCTAATCGCGCCGATAAGTTGTTCGTCCTTATGGACCTTCAGCACTCCGTACAACACCAGTAGGGGGTCACGATTTTTAATTGCCTCTACACAAAGGCCCCTCTCCTTATCTCTGAGCCTTTGTGTCGCCCTCTTTCGTTCTTCTTCCGTCTTGTACCCTATTATTACTCTCTTATCCTTCGCTTTTCTTACCTTTTCCACTCTCACCCATCCTTCATCTTCGTTTGCAGCCCTCCTCAGTCTTTCTATCACCTGTTCACTCGTCTCCTGATCATCCTTAGACGTAACAACCACTGAATGTAGTGCGGTCCTCCCCGGAGGTTGATGGTCCCTCCGGTTCGCCACTACTCCCGCGTAGGTGGTGTTACGTCCCTTACTTTCCCTCTCTCTTTCTCTTGCATCCATCCCTTCCATCTTTTCTTTCATCTCACTCATAATCCTGTTGCTCTCTTCCATTCTTCTCTCATTTTCCCTCAAATACCTTCCGTTCCTCTCTATTTGTGCGTTAAGTTTTTCCTCCATATTTTTTATTCTCCTTGCCACCTTATCTGTGTCCCTACTGTCATTTGCCGTTTGGGGGACCTCTGTTAAATTTTCCTCCTTAAACAAACTGAAAAGGTCCGTAAAAGCCCCAAGAGCACCCGCTTTGAGGTCGCTCCGCATATTCCTGGTCTGGTTGATGCATGATTTGCCCCATAAGACCAGTTTTTTGGCCCTGGCTAACCGGTCCTCCTCTTGTGGTGGTGGTTGAGGAGGTGTTTCGGCTGTGCCTATGGTGGTTGTCGATGTTGTAATGGTGGCGGTTCTTGCGGCGGCTGTTGTTACGGTTTTCGTAGCAGTAGCCGTTGCATAGGTGGTGATAGCGGCCGCTGTGTTGGTAATTGCGGAGGTGGTGGCGATAGTGGTGGTGGTGTTCGCGGCGACAGATGTCCCTGACGCGGTCCCGGACCCAATCGTGATTGTTTTTGGTGGCGTTCTTGGGAGCGCCGGCTTCTTTGTCGTCGGAAAGTCTAATTTGAGGACGGCTTTCGGCGTGGTAGTCCCACCGCTAGCCGTCTCCAAACTCTTCCGAATGGCCGCTACATTGGTGAGGGTCTTCGTTTTTGACGGTGTCACCCTCGGCGCTGCCCCTTGCCTCTCTTTAGGTGGCGTGCGTATGGGGTTCATTGTGCGTCAATAAAAAGAAAAAAGAAAAAGAAAATAGATGTTGCAAAAAGAGATATACTCGAGGTATGTATAGGGTACCTCGGTAAGGGTGTGTAAGATGAAGTGTGCTGGTGTCTAGTGTGTGCGCGACCCGAACTGGTGTGCACGTGTGTAATGTTGTGTGTGTGTGTGTGTGTGTGTGTCTCTGTGTGTATTTGCGTGTGCGTGTGTGTGTGCGTGTGCACGTGTGTGTGTTTGTGTGTTTGAATGCGTTTGTGAGTATGTACGTGCGTGTGTGTGTGTGTGTGTGCTACCGGAATGCCCAGTGTTTATTAAAAAACTTCTTTTTCAGGTTCAGTTCCTGGTTGTGCGATGAGGGTTAGAGGGAGCACCTGAACTGAGGCGTGTCTCTCCCTTGTCAGCTCTAATCTACAATATGTGAGTAGATACTACTCTTGTTAAACTAAAAGAACAAAATGATGGCTCTATATAGAGCCCTGTTTTAAATCTGGGTCAACCAGGATGTTTCCCTGGGTCTAAAATACAGATTAGCACAGCTACTAGTCTTAACCTAGGCCAATATGGGCAATACAGTCATAAAATTACTTAAATTTAACCAAATAATTGTAAAAAACTTAGTCTATGTCGTATTTGGTGGTGCCTAGAGGGAGGCAGGAGGTCTTTTCTATCTTAAAATATATACTAAAATAAATAAAACCTAAAATTCCGCGCAAAACGGGATCGACTCTACGTAGAGTCGTCCGATCGACTCTACACCCCGCTCAAACGATAGAGCTCCCCGAGCCCGTTTCAGCGATACCTCACTCGACTATGCTGCTCCCCTTGGCTCGGCTATACGGACTGGTCCAATTTTTGGTCCCGGCTGGGACCAAAATTTTCCCAGTGGCGGATCTCCGAGACCAGTGGTCCTAGCTCGTCGAGAGAGGGCTCGCCGTGAAGGGCCCGACAATTCCTATCGTTCTACCGGACAGTTTCCGGCAAGTTCTGGGACCAAAATTTGGACCCAGACTTTGTCGAATCTATCCCCACTCTCCCTAATACCTGAAAGACTACCCCTGGAGACTTACCACGCTGAAAATCCCACCTCTCCACGGCCAATGGCTCGGGAGATATCGGGGTCTTAACAAAAACAAGATGGCCGCGCAGCTGTCAAAGTTGAACTTTGACCGGCCGTATCTCCCGAACCAAGGGTCGCAGAGGCGCGGGGTTTTCTTTGTGGGGTGTCAGTCTTACCTCCTGCGTCGAACTAGGCACTCTCCCAAGAGTGAAAATTTTTTGGTCCGAATTGGACCCAAAGGCACCCAACCCGGTAGAGTGGGCCCCACCGATGCCGAAAGTGAAATCGGTTTGCCCGTACGCCTCCCGGCTCCGGAGCTATGGCCTGTTGAAGAAAAACAAGATGGCCGCCGGGCTGTCAAAGTCCGGGTTTGACTGCGAATAACTCCGGAACTAAGAGTCGCACAGGCACCGGGTCTTCACTGAACGCACCGGCGGGACTCCCCCCACCAAACTAGGCACTTATAAACACAAAAAGCAACTTTGGTACCAAATGGGACCAAAAGTACCCAGGCTCAAAAAGTGTGCTGAGGCCTTTATAACACAAAAAACCGCGTTTCCCTAAGTGAATTTAATCCGGAGTTATTGAATTTAGAAAAAAGGGACCAAAAATTTAAAAATGGGACTTTTGTCCAAAATTTTGAATTTTGAAGATATTGACTCCGGATTTTGGGTTCAGGGACAAATAGTACCCTGTCCGAACAATGTTCCGGGATAAAATTTTAATTATTTATAATACATTCCTATTTATCGAGAAAAAACATTAAAAATTGAATAACTTTAAATTAAAAAATCTTAAAAATACATAAAAAATATCAAAATTTGTGTTAAATCGAGTTCTACACGATAAGCTAAAAACATATAAAAAAAATATAATAAAATGTACAAAAAATTCATAAAAACTAAAAAACGCAGTTTTTCGACCGTAGGTCCCACAAAAGTTGTCCAAAATTGCTGAAAGTTTTTCTCCCTGTAGAACTAATGAGCGCGCAACTTTAAGCAGTTGCGGAATCTTGAGTATGTACACCGAACACGAACTGTAGAAGGTGAAAGTTTGTGTCTTTAAATAAAATTAACTCACTTATTTAAGCTCTTAAAATTATTCTGCCACGGCGAATGTGATGCAGGTGATGAGGTCTTCTTGGCTGCCAATTTTCAGTGCTCTGCGATCAAATCTCGGCTGGGCGTGGCTCGAAGCGAAAGAGAAAGTTCCTCAATAACTTCGGAACCATGTGCTTGCGGTTTGATATGAAGGTGGCGGCAGGTGCGGGCAGCTGAGGCGCACCCGGAGGCACTTTTGTCCAGACGAACTTCACAACACAGAACGAGTTATTAACAAAAAACACAAACACTTTAACCTAAAAATCACTGTTTTCAATATAACTTTCTATGGGGTACCGTCCCCTTCACTCGCGATATGTCGGCGGATGCGCCTCGCGAATGCGCAACTTTTGGTGTATCACACGGGTCGCTAACGTGAAAAAAACCCACCAAAACGAATTTTTTAGTACGGAGCACGTGTAAAACTGATCTGTTCCGCGTGGGAGACCAAATGCGACTGATTAGGTTAGGTTAGGTTAGGTTAGGTTTTTTTTTTTTTTTTTTTTTTTTTTTTTTTTTTTTTTTTTATGCGCACCTCTGCCAAATGGCAAAGCCTATTGAACCACTATTATGTTTTACCTAGTCTACCTATTATTTACGATAGCCCTCTCAGGGCTCATTCTTTATTTAACTACTCTTACACCCGCGTATACAGACGGCACCACGAGGTGCGCGCACGCTACGCGCTTTCTATGGCGCGCAGCTACCGCACGCCCCATGGCGCCGCCTGCATATGCGGCGTTCTTAAATCTATCTTCTTTCATTCTGATTCTCTGGGTACCATTCTATTTCTTCTAGTATGCCTCTCGCACTTTCACGCATTGCCTTTCATTCTTTTGTCGGGATATTCAGGGTGTAGCGCTTTATTTATTTATTTAAAAGTTTTTTGTTTTCAAAATTTTTACATGTCTTATGCTAATTTACATACAGTATTTTTACCATCTAACATTGTTTTTATACAAATTCTATTTATTCTAAATACAACATTTACTTACATCACTAAATTAACTTTTTTCAGTTTTTTAACTCTAGCTTTAAATATAACAATATGACATCACTTCTTATTTCTATTTTGCTCTTATTTTTCTAGTTAACATGTTCCTTATTTTGCTGTCTGTCTATATATGTAATCTAATATTATAATAATATCGACTCATATTATATTTGCTTTCCACCATTCCTCTTGTGCACAGTATTTATTATTCTTTTTGAGAATTCAAGAAACTCGTCTCTGTTTTCTCTTAATATTATGGGCAAGTTTTGAAGATTTAATGTCGCATTATTTCTCAATTCGAAGTTTAATCGTTCTGACATGTGTATAGGGCATTCCAGAATGAGGTGTGTAATGGTTTCGTGAGCGTCCGGGTCGCAGGCGCACGATGGGCTCGCCTTACACCTGAAACGGTGCAGGTATTCTGCGAACCCACCGTGCCCCGTAAGCAGTTGCGTGGTGGTGCCAGCGACCGGCATCTTGCGGACGATACTATACGCCTCCACTGCACATGGGAGGAAAAGCTTGGTGACGGAGGCGGTCGTACCTTTTTTGTACCTCTCATTCCATTCATGAAGCGTGCGCTGGCGCAGTACTCGCTTCATGAATGAAACCGGATACAAACCGTAGTCCGGTGCCTTCTTCGATTTCAGAGCCGCCTCCTTGGCGAGCTCATCGGCTCGCTCATTGCCCTCCAGCCCCGCGTGGGCCTTGACCCAGAATAAGGATATTTCCTTACCCTGGGCCATGCCTTCTTGAATGGCGGCCCGGGCTTCCACCGCCAGGGGGTGGAGGGCATAACGGTTGACCACCGTCAGAAGCGCGGCTCTGCTATCGGAGAAGATGCCGAACGTGGTCGCGCCACGCCTGAGGATCTCGCTGGCCGCTCTGCACAGTGCCAGGAGCTCGGCCTGGTAGACGGTGCAATGCGGCGCGAGAGCAAGTTTGAGGGCCTTGGTTTCGGCCGCGCTATTCCAAAATGATAACGCTGCACCGACCCGGCCCTCAATCCTGCTCCCGTCCGTAAATATGCGTACATCCAAGTGGATGTACTCGTTGATTTGTTCCTCGTCTACCAGGTCCTTGAACTCCAAAGCGTTGTGCACAGCGGGGTGAGGTGCCTCGATTGCTCGGGCCATCCGTTCGGTCCCCCAGTCTCCAAGCCATGGCTGGACCACTCCTCTCTTGGCCTCATATAATGAGGCCACCTCGTGAATCCTGAGGTCCAGAGGGAGCAGGCCAGACAAGACTAATGCCGAGTTCAGGGAGACCGTCCGGTAGGCCTTGCACAATTTCTGGGCGAAACCGCGCTGTACCACGTTCAGCTGTTTTTGGACGCCAAGCTTATTCGCCGATGTGTGCCAAGCACTGGCGGCGTACAATATCGTCGGCTCCACGACAGCTACGTAGATGGTCCGGATCACCTCGGGATGCAATCCCCAACTGATCCGGGCCATCCTCGCAAGCTTGTGGTAGATGCCGATCGCTTTTCTGCAAGTGTTTTTAATGTGTGTGTTAAACGTGAGCTTGTGGTCGATAGTGAGTCCCAGAATCTTTATCTCATCAGACAGAAGTATGTCCACCCCGCCCATGCGCAGGCGTGGGGCATCAAATTTAAGTCGGCGTGTCAGCAGCATTGCGCACGTCTTATGTGGCGCGAACTTTAATTTATTGTCGATGCCCCACTCCCGCACATAGGCGAGGGAGGCATTTGCCTGCCCTTCAATTTCTAAGGCCGAGTCACCGTCGAACACCAACACCACATCGTCCGCGAACGCCTGCACGTACACATTCATCCCTTCCAGTCCTTTCAACAATGGGTCTAATAACAAGTTCCACAGCAGGGGACCTCCAATCGAGCCTTGGACGCAGCCTTTGTCCGTAGAGCGGCTGCACTCCTCGCCCGCGTACCTTACCCTTACCTTCCTTTCGCTAAGGTAGCTGCTGACCACCCGCCTCAAGTTTGTCGGACACCCTTCCTCCGCCAGTCGTACTTTGATGACCGGCCACCAGGCGCTATCGAAGGCGCCCTCTATATCCAAGGACACCATAGTGACTACCCTCTTTGCGTCGAGTTTAGTCACTACGTGCCCCATGAGGTCATAGAGGGCGTCTTCGGTGCTCTTCTGGGGCATAAAGCCGTACTGGCGGGGACTTATCCGTGGTAAAAGATGAAACTTGAGTCGGGCGACCAGCATCCTCTCGTACACCTTTCCCAAGACGGGCAACAGGCCGATTGGTCTGTACGACTTGGGAACTGTGTACGAGTCCTTGCCTGGCTTCTTCAGCACCACCACCACGGCTTCCTTCCATATCTTAGGAAAGTAGCCGTGCCGGAGGCACTGATTAAGCAGCTCCAGGAAGTATAAGGGGTCGGCCCTGACGGCGTGTGTGCAGATGTCGGATGTAAATCCATCCGCTCCCGGAGCTTTCCTGGGGTTAAACCTGTGAAGAGCATCGTGCATTTCGTCGAGCGTAAAAGGTGGGTCATCTTCATGATGACCCTCGCTGTTGACGACTTCATCTACCTCCGCTGCCTTTTTTCTAATTACACGATGCCCCTCGTTATCCTCCTCAACTCTATCTTCTGGGTAGAAGGTTTGAGCGAGGAGGTTGGCTGAACCCCAAGAATCCAGGTATGATCCATTATGAATTAGAGGCTGATCTTCTTCCCTCGCTGTGGCCCTCCCTATTACCCTGTATATGCCCTCCCATACTCCCTCCCTGTCCTGCTTTCCGCAGAAGGCCTTCCAACTCTCGACCTGTGCCTTTTTTACTTCGCTTTCATACATCTCCTTTTGCTCTAGGTACAGCATGACTACCCTCTCTCTCCGGACTGGGCATGCATTCCGGATCCGACGCCTTTTGGTGTTGACGGCCCTCCGTAACTCAGCGAGCCTCTCCGACCACCACGGCATCGCAACAACATCTCGGTTCTTTATGCGGGGAATAGTTTCCTCGCAGGTATCACTAATGATGTTAGTGTACGCTCCAATGACGGTCTCCAATTCCTGCGTATTCGCAATATTCTGGAGACCAATTTGTCGGTCATGGAGCGTACTGGCCATAAGCGTGCCAAATTTTGGCCAATCTGCTTTTTTGGTGTGATACCTGCGAGTTGTTCTTTTGGTGGAAAAACCCGAAGATTTAACCAAATTGATGTTGAATACGATGCCGTTGTGGTCCGAGCTGGGCGCGAGGGTTTCGTCAACCCGCCAGCCGTCGACTCGCGGAAGCATGTCACTTGAACATACCGTGACGTCCACGTAGCTGCTGTACCTCGTTACACCTCTCACAGTGTCGAAAGTCGGAGTGTCTCCACTATTCAGGACATGGAGGCCCCATTCATCTAGGGCACCACTCAATACGGCGCCTCTGGGATTTTCCGACGTACCACCCCACCAGGCACTCTTCGCGTTGGCATCCCCTCCGAAGATAACAGACCGTGGTCCCAATGTAAGTAGGACTCTCCCCAAGGTATCCAGGTAGGGCTCAATGGGCTCGGTAGGTTCGAAATAAAAGGATACCAGCGTGATCATCCAGGCGCTGGTCCGGATCCCCACCACTACGACATTGTCGGTGGTGAGTTGCGGGTACTGAATGACGTCCAGCGTCGAGTCAAACACGACGATGGCCGCCTTTGCAGTCCCATCTCCTTGTCCAGCGTTCTGGAAGACCCTAACGCCCTGGTATCCCCTCATTCTTTTACCGTTGCCCACGTAAGGTTCCTGCACAAGTGCTATTGCTACCTTACGCCTGGAGGCCTCGAGTAAGAAGTCTTGGGTTGCCACCTGCTTCTTCTTTAGGTTTGCCTGCGCAATTCTGTGTGGGGCGGTAATGCCAGGGACGCCCTTAGCAATATTGAGTGGTTGCCCGTGCAATTTCATCCCATCTCATTCGTGTCGGGCATGAGCTGCTCATCGCTCCGTGCCCCGTGCTGTCCAGGCCCTCCCCCCGGCAGTTACAGCAGGAAGGCCGCGTTCCCACCTGCAGCCCCGGGCACCTGGCCTTCAGATGAAGACCGCCGCAGTGACTACAGGTGGGTTCACTACTCTTGCAGTACTTCCTGCTATGCCCGTATCCTAGGCACAGAGAACACTGCACCAACGGTGACTGATCTGCGACCCTTACGGGCTGCAGATCGATGTGCAGCCTCTCCATGCCCAGGGCACGGGACCACACCGTTGGGGAGACCCTGAGCACCACGTGGCACGTTAGAGGGTTTCTCGCGTTCCTACGGTATTGCACGGAAATGCGGTCTTCGTCGTGAGATAGATCGCGGAAGATCTCGCGATTACGAGTCCTAATCGCGCCGATAAGTTGTTCGTCCTTATGGACTTTCAGCACTCCGTACAAAACCAGTAGGGGGTCGCGATTTTTAATTGCCTCTACACAAAGGCCCCTCTCCTTATCTCTGAGCCTTTGTGTCGCCCTCTTTCGTTCTTCTTCCGTCTTATATCCTATTATTACTCTCTTATCCTTCGCTTTTCTTACCTTTTCCACTCTCACCCATCCCTCATCCTCATTTGCGGCCCTCCTCAGTCTTTCTATCACCTGTTCACTCGTCTCCTGATCATCCTTCGACGTAACGACCACTGAGTGTAATGCGGTCCTCCCCGGAGGTTGATGTTCCCTCCGGTTCGCCACTACTCCCGCGTAGGTGGTGTTACATACCTTACTTTCCCTCTCTCTTTCTCTTGCATCCATCCCTTCCATCTTTTCTTTCATCTCACTCATAATCCTGTTGCTCTCTTCCATTCTTCTCTCATTTTCCCTCAAGTACCTTCCGTTCCTCTCTATTTGTGCGTTCAGCTTGTCCTCCATATTTTTTATTCGTCTTACCACCTTATCTGTGTCCCTACTATCATTTGCCGTTTGGGGGCCCTCTGTTAAATTTTCCTCCTTGAATAATTTGTACAGGTCCGTAAACGCCTCAAGGACTCCCGCTTTGAGGTCGCTCCGCATATTCCTCGTCTGATTGACGCATGATTTGCCCCACGCCACCAACTTCCTAGCCCTAGCTATGCGGTCTGGTGGGGTAGGTGAGGCGAGTACCTCCACTATTTCCTCCTCCTGTGCTGGTGGTTGAGGTGGGGCATTAGCTGTGGCCATGGTGGTTGCGGCGATGATGGTAGTAGCCGGAGTGGTCGTGGTGGTGGCTATGGTGGTGGTCACCGTCGCAGTGTTTGTGGCTGTGGCCGCTGCATATGTTGTGGTGGCGGCCGCTGCAATGGTGGTGACGGATGCGGCGGCGATGGTGGTGTTGATGTTGGCGGTGACAGTCGTGGTTGACGCGGCCCTGAGCCTAGTTAGCTTGGCCTTAGGTGGCGTTCGTGGCAGCGCCGACTTCTTTGTAGAAGGAAAATCGAGTTTGACAACGGCTTTCGACGGGATAGTCCCGCCGCTAGCCGTTTCCAAACTCTTCCGTATCGCAGCCACGTTTGTAACGGTCTTTGTTCTAGACGGCGTGACACTTGGCGCTGCTCCCTGCATTTTTTGTGGTGGTGTGCGTATAGGGTTCATGGTGCGATGAACTGGTATGTAGAGGGTACCGTACTAATAATTGCAGAAATTCGCGAGGTATGTAAAGGGTACCTCGGAATAAGTGTGTATTATGTAGTGTGCTGGTGTCGGTTAGGTTAGGTTAGGTTAGGTTAGGTTAGGTTAGGTTAGGTTAGGTTTTTTTTTTTTTTTTTTTTTTTTGTCCAAGCGCTATGGCCTGGCCCGCGAGCTTTCTCCCTGCCATTAGCAAGGCTTTACTGGTATCTGATTTTTAGTCTTTTAGGTTTACAAGTTTAATCTAACTTAAGGTCTAAATAGAGGACAATTTTTTAGTGGCACGTTTCACTGTTTAAACTTTAGGTGTATAATAATTGATCTAAAAACTTAAATTTAATAAGAGATTGTCAACACAGTATAACACATAAGTACATAATAATAAAAACTTGAGAAAATATCTAGTTAATCATTTGTAGAATATTCAAAAAATGTATAATTATATTTAATTATATTTATAAAAAAATCCCATAAAAATCCAGTATAAAAATAATAAAGAACCATGATAAAAATTGTAAAGCCTTTTTGGTGCGGTGGGTAGAAGCAGGACCTTGCGGTTAACTTCCCGGCTGAGAGCGATTTATGCTGACGGCATAAGCCTATCATAGATGTCCAACCGGGGGTTCCTAGGTCCTGTTTCTCTCCACCGCACGTCCTGCCACATAGATGAGGAAGGCGAT
Source organism: Nudaria mundana (assembly GCA_963556515.1). Taxonomy (NCBI): domain Eukaryota; kingdom Metazoa; phylum Arthropoda; class Insecta; order Lepidoptera; family Erebidae; genus Nudaria; species Nudaria mundana. The sequence continues at coordinate 20,231,063 of OY748303.1, forward strand.
GACCTTCCCCCTAACATTTTTATCCAGTAGAAGTCGTCCTACACTACCCAAAGTAAATTCAGTGGCCAGGGACATCTGCAGGTCATACCGTGGTGCCCCAAAGATGGGACACTCGAACAGGAGGTGAGGCACGGTCTCGTCGACGGTGGCGTCACAGGCACACGACGGACTCGCCTTGCACTTGAAACGATGCAAGTACGAGGCGATCCCGCCGTGCCCTGTGAGTATCTGGGTGAGTAGGTACCCGGTACCTACTTTGACGACGAATTTATGGGCTGCGCGTACGTCAGGGAAAAACAACTTGGTCACGCCGGCGACCCCGCCCTCTGTGTATCGCCGATTCCATTCGTCAACCGACTTCTCGCGGAGAATTCGTTTGACGAATGAAACCGGCACTTGATCGTAGGAGGGTCGGGTTTTCAGACTCAACGCGGCACTCTTCGCCAGCTCATCGGCCCTCTCGTTACCCTCCAGACCGGCGTGCGCTTTGATCCAGAACAGGGATATTTCCCTGCCCTGGACCTCGCCGGCCCTGATGTTGGCCCTGGCCTCAACGGCCAGGCGGTGGGTGGAGGCGTGGTTGGTAACGGATTCGAGGGCCGATCGGGAGTCGCTGATGATTGCGAAGCGTGTACCGGGCCTTTCAGCCGCGAGTCTCGTAGCCCGGCATATTGCAAGCAATTCGGCCTGGTAGACGGTGCAGTAGGGCGACAGTCCAAGTTTGACGGCTCTGGTTTCCGTCTGTCGTTCCCAGATCGACAGAGCGGCTCCTACCTTGCCATCAATCTTGCTGCCGTCTGTAAAAATACGTACTGCATCGCCTACCAGGTCAGCCACATCACTCTGGGAGGTGAGGCGCATGAATTGCCTGCTAATATGGTCGGCTGGATGAGGTCTCTGGCTGAATGGGAACGGTGTCTCTACATCCCGGTCGGCCAGCACTGGTCGCCCTACCCCCCTTTTCGATTCGTACAGGGAAGCATTTTCCCTGATCCGAATGTCCAAGGGGAGCAGGCCGGCCAATGCCAACGCGGCATTGAGAGACACCGTCCGGTAGGCCCGGCACAGCTTCTGTGCGAAGCCGCGCTGCACCACGTTGAGTCTCTTCTGCACCATTTTCTTTTTTGTCGCCGGCGCCCAAGCTGCTGCTGCATAGGTGATGATGGGCTCCACTGTCGCGGTGTAGATGATCCGGATTATCTCCGGATGGAGGCCCCAGCTGGATCTGGCGGCTGACGACACCCGCTTGTAGACGCCCAATGCCCGTTCGCACACGTTTGCGACGTGGGCATTGAACGTCAACCGCCGGTCGATCGTCAGCCCCAGCAACTTGATTTCCTCCGCCATTGCAATGTCGACCCCGCCCATGCTCAGGCGTGGGGTGTCATAATCAAGCTTATTGGTAAGCACCATAGCGCACGTTTTGTGCGGTGCAAACCTCAGCTTGTTCATGACACCCCAAGACCGAACATACTCGAGGGCACCATTGCCACGGCGCTCGATCTCCATTGCCGTGTCCCCGGAAAAGACGACGACTATGTCGTCGGCAAAAGCCTGACAATAGTCGCCTCTCTCCGTGAGACCCTTCAATAGGGGATCGAGGAGGAGATTCCAGAGTATAGGGCCTCCGATGGAGCCCTGCACGCAGCCCTTGGTGGTTTCCCTAACGTATTCGCAGCCCCCGTACCTCACTCGTACCCTCCTCTCGCTGAGGTAGTCGGCTAGCACCGCACGTAACACCGGTGGACACTGTTCCTCCGCCAGCCGAACCTTGATGGCAGGCCACCACGCGTTATCGAAGGCGCCCTCTATGTCCAGCGAGACCATCGTGATGAGCTTCTTCTTGCGAAGTTCGCCCCTCACGTGGCCCACCAGGGCGCAGAGGGCGTCCTCGGTACTGCGCTGCGGCATGAAGCCGTACTGACGGGGGCTCATCCTCGGTGCTAGGTGCCATACCAGCCGCCTAACCAGCATCTTCTCGAATATCTTCCCAAACACTGGAAGCAGCCCAATGGGTCTGTACGACCGTGGATCCTGGTAGTCGGTTTTACCCGGCTTCCGTAACGCGATCACGGTCGCCTCCTTCCAGTCTTTGGGAAAACATCCGAGACGAAAACATTTGTTGAAGAGGGTAAGGTGGGTGTCCAGATTAGCCAGCACAACCCGTGTGCAGATATCCGACGTGAAGCCATCCACCCCGGGAGCCTTTTTCGGATTGAAGCTGAGCACAGCCGCACGCAGCTCGTGTTCAGTGAGGTCCGGCTCATGATCATCATGGGGCACGGGCCCCACTGTCTCGGCTTTTAGTCGAATGCGGCTGTGCTCCGGTGTGTCTTCCCGTGGGGAATCCACGGGGTAGAAGACTTCCGCCAGTACCCTGACGGAGTTCTGCTGGTCAATCTGGATTCCACCATGTACGAGAGGTAAGTCCTCCTCCTGTCTCGAAGTGTTGCGTATGACCCTGTAGATGCCCTGCCACACCCCTTCCCTATCCTGACGCTCACAAAACTCCTTCCATGACTTAATTTGGGCCGCCTTAGCCTGCTTCACGTAAAGGGCCCTGGCCGTCACGTACTCTTCGACTACCCACTGCCGCCGCGACGGTGCTGCCCAATGGACTCTGCGCTTCTTGGTGGCGACTGACTTTTTCATCTGTTCCAGCTCCTCCGACCACCATGGGATGCTAAATCTGTGCCGAGATTTGTGTTTAGGTATCGCGTGGTCACATGCTTCGGCGACCGACTCCGTGTGCTTTCGCACAAGTGCGTTCAGAGCACCCGCATCGCAAATGGGCTGGATATCTTCCACAGTGATTCGGTTCAGCGAGCTTACCTCGCTGAACTTACTGTGGAAGTCCCCCCATTTAGCTTTGCGGGTGTTGTACACACGGGTCGTGCGTTCCACGGCGATACCTTTGGCTCTTTCGAGCAGAATTTTGAATAGCATCCCATTGTGGTCGGAGGTAGCCAGGTCCTTGACTACTCGCCAGCCGTTCACCAATCCGAGCAGGTCCACGCTGCAGCAGGTCACGTCGACATAGCTGGTGAGGTGGGTCGTCCCTCGAACCGTGTCGAAGGTCGGCCCACCCCCGTCGTTGAGTACGTGAAGGTCAAGCTCCCCCACGAGAGCAGACAGATCGTCACCCCGGTCGTCATCTATCGGGCTACCCCACCAGGCGCTTTTCGCGTTGGCGTCCCCTCCAACGAGAAGTTTTGGCGTACCGACCTCTCTGCTAATTCGGGCCAAGTGCTCCAAGTATGGTGCAAGAGGTACGTCGGGCTCAAAGTAGTACGAAACGACGAGCACCTCCCAGACCCTGGTCCGAAGCATCACCACACAAATGTTATTGGTGGTGAGTTGGGGGCACTGGCTAACGTCGATGTCGTAGTCGAAGACCACGACAGCGGCCTTAACAGCGCCCTCACCTCGGCAGGTGTTCTGGAAGATCCTCGCCCCTCCGTACGACTTCATCGCTTTGATGTTCCCAACGTAGGGCTCTTGCACCAAAGCAAAAGCGATCTTGCGCTTCTTGGCCTCTAGCATGAGCTCGGTAGTGGCCAACTCTCCCCGCTGGAGGTTAACCTGGGCGACGCTGTAGCCGGGGGCGTCCGCAGCACTTGAAACGCCAAAGGTGCCCTCAGCAATACGATACTGAGGACCGCGCTATGGCGTCCCACTTGACGCGGACAGGGCAATCCCGGCCAAACGTCGCATGACTAGCGTCTGGTAGTTTAGCCCGACAGCAATTTACACAAGTGGGCCCGCGGCCGGCCAAAGCCGCAGGACATGCAGCCCTCAGATGAGGTCCCCCGCAATGACTGCAGGTTTCCCCAGCCTCGGCGCAGTTCCTGCGGCCGTGGCCGTACGCGAGGCACGTGGTGCACTGGACGACGGGGGATTGATCCTCAACCCGCACCTGCTGGATGTCTATGTAGACCCGCCCAGCTGTCACCAGTCTCTGCCACAACTTGGGATGCACCTGGAGGACGGCATGGCACTCTAGGTCGTTCCGTGCCCTCCTCCGGTACCTCACAGTTGCCGCAGACTCGGCTGGTGACAGCCCATCCAGCAGGTGTTTATTCTGTTTTTGTAAGGCAGCCAGTATGTCGCTATCCGAGTTGTACCTCATCAGGAACCGGAGGACCACGAGGGGGTGCTTGGCTGGTGCGTCCTCAACAAGAAGTTTCTTGTTGGCACTCAGCCTAGCCTGTGCCCTCTCGAGGTCGTCCCGTGAGGTACAACTCAGTGGTTAGGTTAGGTTAGGTTAGGTTAGGTTAGGTTAGGTTAGGTTAGGTTAGGTTAGGTTTTTTTTTTTTTTTTTTTTTTGTTGACGCGGGGAATGCATTTAAGCACCGTCACCCCGCTGCGGGGGCAGCAGGGCGGTGTGTGGGACTCGACGGTCTGGGAACGGACCGTAATACCCACTAAACCACCGCGGTGTTCCGTCTCACCTTAAGCCGGCTCGCAGGGTAGGCCAGAGGTTAAATCACTGCGAGCCGGCAAGGGGCGCCCCGTGATGTTGGGGGCTCGCCTCGGGGGGCCAATTAAGTGTCCCCCCGGAGCTCCCTAAGGAGCTGAAGAATCTAGCCCACACCTCCACCGTTCTCGAGCACCTCTCCGAAAGCAGAGAGGGTAGAGAACGGCCGGTGCGGGCGTGCGTAAGTGGGCACCGTCCGGAACACGAGGAGGGTGCCCGTCGTCACGGGTGACCATCGGTGGGCGGAGGTCCCCCGACCTTCCGCCCACGGTCAAGAAACACTAGTCGGGGGCGCGCATGTATTCGGCACGCCGACGCCCCCGAACAGCACGATAGGGGGGGAGCGTCTGTCCAGCACGCTCCCGCTCCCGCAGTGCTTCTCTCTTGGCCGCCATCACCTGGCTGGCGAACGAGGCGACGGCGGCCCAACACTGCTGGCTGCCGGCCATGGCTTGCACCACGGCCGGCAGCGACAAATCACCACCAACGATGCCCGTGAGGGCAGAACGCGGCCCGTCCCATGCCATGCACTCGGCAAGGGTGTGGGCCGCTGTGTCGACGACACCGGCCGGGCAGTGACGACACACGGTGTCCGGCTCCACCTTAGGCACCTCACACAGGTACTTGGCAAAACAGCCATGTCCTGTGAGTAGTTGCGTAAGGTGGTACGTCGGCGCACCGTGTGACCTCTCCACCCAGGCCCGTAGGACGGGTCGAACGGCCCCCACGAGCATCGCGCTCGCGGAAGGCGACTCCAATCGCAAGACCCACTCCCGGAAGAGATCGTCGCGAGCCGACTGTCTCCAGCGGTCGATCTCGTCCGGGAGCGGTCGACCTCCATTTCTCCGCACCAGAGCGCTCTCGTCATAAACCTTCTTCAGGACTCCTGCCTCGAGATCCCAAGGGAGGCTTCCGGAAATTAAGCACGCCGCCTCGTAAGAGACGGTGCAGTACGCCCGTGCCGCCCTTTGCGCAAGCACACGTTGCGGGCGCCGCAACAGAGGAATCGTTGCAGCGCCGAGGGCGTCCGCCCAGATAGGCGCTCCGTAGAGCGCCTTGGAGCGCACTACACCGTCGTAAAGACGGCGACACGTGCTACCGGGCCCCCCACGATTGGGGAGCAGCCTCGACAGCCTTCCGGCGTATGAGATCAAATTTGACGACAGACGCCGGAAGTGCTCGGCGAAACCCCACCGACTGTCGAGCACCAGACCAAGATACTTTATGGTCTTCCCGACAGCGATGGGGGTGCCGCTCACCACAATGTGGGAATCTCGAGGGGGCCCTCGCCGAGGCCCGTGAAAAAAGACGGCCTCGGATTTCTCGAGGGCCACTTGGAGTCCGAGCGCCCTGATGCGGCTGACCACCTGGGCTACGCCCGCAGTGGCCAGGACTTTTGCGTCCCGAAAGTCTGGGCCCCGCGCGGTTACCAGGGTATCGTCGGCGTAACAAAGTACGCCGACTCCCCGAAGAGTGGCACCGCGCAGGACCCAATCGTACGCGATGTTCCACAGGAGCGGACCAAGCACCGACCCCTGCGGAACACCGCACGACATTTGCTTGCGGACCACCGCCGACCGGGCCGGATAGGAGATGGCCCGGTCCACGAAGTAGTCCGCAAGGATGCGCCTGAGGTACCACGGGACGTTGTGGTACCTCAGCGCCTCGGCGATGGTCTGCCAGGGGATGGTGTTGAAGGCGTTCGCGATGTCCAGCGACACCGCCAACAACACCTCCCCCCGACCGACCGCCTCTTCGACGCTGTCCCGTAGCCGGGATATGGCGTCCAGGGTCGACCTCCCACGACGGAAACCGTATTGGCCGTCGCTGAGATTGGGCCCCGCCCCATCCAGGTGCCCGACGAGACGCGATGCGAGCACCCGCTCAAACAGCTTGCTCATCTCGTCGAGCAAGACTATGGGGCGGTAGGCCGACGGCGACTCGGCCGGGCGCCCGTGCTTCTTCAACAGCACGAGCCGCCCGGTTTTCCATCGTCGCGGGACCCTCCCCGACGCCAAACACTCCGACAATAGGGACAGCGTCTCCTCCTCGAACGCCGGCATGACGAGGGCGATGACCCGCCCAGGGATGCCGTCCGGGCCGGGGGCGCGGTTCCTCGACTTGAGTTTGAGGACCGCCACCCCGAGTTCGGCTTCGGACACGGGCGGAATGATCGCCTCTGCGTCTGCCGGCGTCTGGCTCGGTGCCATCCGCGGTGGGACCCACTCCTCCCGCTCAGGGAAGAGGGAACTGACGACGTTGTCGACGAAAACTGGCTCGAGAGACCTGGTGAGCGGAGGCGCCCAGGGCCGGAGTTTTTCGCTCACGACCTTGTACGGGCGCCCCCACGGATCTTCATTGAGGCTCTCGAGCCACTCCTCCCAGGCCGCCTTCTTGGCGGCCCTGATGGCCGAGCTGAAGGCAGCTCGGGCCGCCCGGTATGCGGCGTGCAACTCCTGTTCTTGGACGGGATCCCTAACGCTACGACCGCGGCTGCGAGTGCACCTGCGCTGGGCTGCGTGGCATGAAGCACGCAGCCCCGCCAACTCCTCGTTCCACCAGTAAACTCGCCGCCGCGGCTTGGTAGGCCCCGCCCTCCGCATCGCCGCATCGCAGACGCGAGTCAGAGCACCGGAAAACCGCTCAGCCCTCGCGTCCACGTCCGGGCTTTCGTCGACTGCGGCCCATCGCTCCACGATGGCCGCCTCCTTCGCCAGCTCCCGGTCCAGCGTCCGCAGACGCCACCGCGGACCTTCCTCAACCAGGCGGTCCCCGACCGCCGGGGTCCCCAGGCCGGAGTTGACGATGTCGAACCGTATGTAACGATGATCCGACATCGTCTCCTCCCCCCTGACCACCCTCCAGCCACGTGTGCGGTTCGCCAGGCCAGAACTGGCGAAGGACAGGTCGACAATTGACCTGCCCGTTGACCGCACAAACGTGTGGACCGAACCCCGGTTGAGGAGCACCAAGCCGTGGGACGCCGCCCATTCCTCCACCAACTCACCCCGTCCATCGGTCGCCGGAGATCCCCACGCCTGTGAGTGTGCGTTGAAGTCTCCGGCAACCACCAACGGGGTGGGGTGCGCTCCCACCACCAGAGCCCCGACCTCTGCGAGCCACTGCTCATATTCGGCGAGGCTTCTGTTTGGCGAGAAGTACACCCCGATCACTGCAACGTCTCCCAGCAGCGCGAGGACGCAGCCGCGTCCTTTTGATACTCCGCTAAACGCGCCCTGCTGGGAGACGATAGCCACCAACTCGTCGCGGCTTCCCGCCCAGTTATCCCGGCCGAGAACCGCGTACGGTTCGGCGACTACGGCAACATTCGCCTGACACTCCGCGACGGCCTGCATCAAAATATCTTGGGCCGCCGCACAGTGCCCGACGTTGGCCTGCAGGAACGAGTTGGGAGCCATTTAATTTGTGGCGACGTCCATGCTCTCCTCCACATTTGTCTGGGTGGGTGGGGGGGGCGCAACCTGCACCACCCTTCGCCCCACACCACCACGACGCCTCCTCTTTTTCGAAGCCGCCAAGCAGGCATTGGAGCCCAGGCGGTGCGCAGCGGCAGTTCCCGCCGCCGCGCAGATGGGACAATTTGGCTCCGCCAAGCAGCCCGCCGCCTTGTGGCCGGGCTGCCCGCAGCGGAAGCAGAGTGCACTGCGGTCAACTTCCGCAGCGCACCGGGCCCCTACGTGCCCCACCTCCAGGCAGCGGAAGCACCGCTGAGGCCTGGACTCCAACAAAACCGCACGGACGCGGGACCAGCCAACCATAAGAGGGCGGCCATCTGTCAACTTTTTAGCCGCCGCGACCGGGCACTTGACCCACGCCGTGCCCTCTCGTCCCACCTGGCGGACAATATCTCCACAGACTACGCTGGTGGTGGCGCACCCTCCTACGTCCGCCACCACCTGCGCTATGGCCTCCTTCGTGGCCGCGTCACCGACGCCGGAGATGCGCAGCTCCGCGCACTTCTCCGGCCTAGCAACGCGGACTTCATCGCCGAGAGCCTCTCTGAGTTTCTCGGCGAGTGCATCAGCCTTCTGGCTTTTCTCGGCGCCTGCCACCTCAAGGACCCTGCCCCCGGTGGCTGCCGTGCGGAAGCGTAGGCCCTCAATACCGAGGCTTTTCAAATCTACTTTGCGCTCGGCCTCGGCGAGCTTGGAGGCGTACGTCACGCCCCGTTCCGCCGCGCCCTGCTGCAACGTTATCACCACCGCAGCGGTGCGGGGCGAGCGGAGTTTCGGGGCACGTTTCCCCACGGCAGGCGCGTTGATGGGTGCCCCTACCGGCTTCGGAGCCGGAGGCTTGGCCGCTGGCGTCTTCTTGGGGCGCCCAGCCACAACATTCCACGCGCCGGTTAGCGGCCGAGGTGTAGGTGCCAGTTGGGGACGCTCTTGACGCGCCGCCTCGGCCTCTAGCGCTGCAGCGCTCTTCTTCTTCTTATTCCTCTTTTGCTTCCCCTGACTCATAGGGGGGGTAGAAGTTGAGGGAGTGACTGCAGGGGGCGCCTCCATCTCCACCAATGAAGCGTCAACAACAGCGGGGCCGACAGAACGGCCGACGTCCGGAAGTGACGTCGCAGCGGCGCGAGCGGCGTTACGGGCGTCCGCCTGAAGGGGTGGGCGCAGCCGCGGCTCCGGAAGCAGGCGGTCTGAAACACCGTCGAAGCGCGCGTTGATCATGAACATGATCTCCTCGCGCGACATCGACGGCGGGGCGCTCACCTGCTTCTTCACCGCCTCCAATTCGGCCCGCAGTGCAGCCACCTCACGCTGCAGGCGGACGTTTTCGTCGCTGTCGGTCCGGCCACGCAACTCCCGCACGTGTTCCATTATGGAGCCTGCAGCGCTCCTGAGGCCCTGGACCGACTGTCCCTTCAGTTTGGAGCTCTTGTGGGCGATGGAGCGTATAGACTCCACCGCCTCCTCAACCGCCTTCTCCAATTGCTCGGCCCTGAGGTCACCCACAGGTGCCGGCATACGCGCCTCGCTTTCTCCGTCCTGAACGGGAGGCTGGCGAAGGAAGGAGAGTCGCCTCTCCTCCCGCCTTCGGAGCTCTTCAGCGAGTTCTCGTTCCGCCTGGAGCTCTATCTCTCGCTCTTTGGCCGCGACATAGTCGGCCTTCGCCTTTGCGAGGCCCACGTAGTGCCCCGTTGTAGGGGGGCGACCGCGACCTCGTTTACCGGGTTGGCCCCGGGTGTTGTTGGAGCCAACCGACTCCTCGCTGTCCCCCTCCGAGCCTGAGTTGCGGCGCTTGTGAGCGCGCTGCCACAGGCGAGACAGCGGGCTGGGGGATGGGCGAGGCAATACCTCCACGAGTGAAACGACGCTGCTGTCAGAATCCGACAACAGCACCTCTCCAACCACACCGCCGCGCGGTGCGGCGTCGCAGCGCGACACCGACACCCGCAGCTCCTTCCGATCTCGAACGGAGCTTCGAACCCGGCTTCGACTCCGGCTTCGGCTCCGGTCTCGATCCGGGGTCCGACACCGCCTCGGCACTGGAGTACCGGGCCTCACCTCCTTACTACCAACATCCTCAATTTGTTTTTTATTTAGAAATTCCATATTTTATCCCACGAGAATGAGACGATCTACAAACACTCCCCGGGTGACGCTCATTCCGGGGAGTGGGCTATTACATGCGGAGGTCGCCAAGTATCCGCAGGGTTTTAACGTGCTTTCCTTCACGGATTTTTGTATCGGGTATCACCCTCAGGCCAGCCAATTAAGGCAAGCCGCCTTCGGCCACGTTGCGCCGCACGTACCCTGTAGACCGTGAGACAGGGGTCGTTGCACGACGCAACGTGGCCGGCTACGAGAGGCTGGTCAGGCCTCCCCGATGCGACCTTTCAGTCGCGTCCGTTCCCATGGGCCTTGCAGGCCCATACGCCCCGACCCCCTCATGGGGTCCTCTTGCCTGTTAAGGCTCAGCTCAGGTGAGGCCGAGAACGACCCCACCATAGCTCCATAAGGAGCTGACAAACAGCGCGCCGTTGCCGCGACAGAAAAGATAGAAGAACAAAGACAAGAAACGAAAGATGGAAGAATAAACAAGGAGAAAAGAAGAACAAAGAAAACAACAACGACGCCGCGGGCCTTGCAGGCCCGCCATACCACGACCCCCCTCATGGGGTCAGCTAGCCCTGAAAAGGGCTTGTCGGACTTGGTCAATAGCTACCAGAATCCTCCGAGGAGGACACCAATAACCATTGTCCAGGGTGCACCAGCGTCCCGGCTTCCGTTCCCCCCACCGAAGTAGAAAGGACAAGAAGCAGGGCTAAGCCAACGTGGAGGTTATCCGACCGCACCCCAGGTTAGGTTAGGTTAGGTTAGGTTAGGTTAGGTTAGGTTAGGTTAGGTTAGGTTAGGTTAGGTTAGGTTAGGTTAGGTTTTTTTTTTTTTTTTTTTTTTTTTTTTTTTTTTTTTTTTTTTTTTAATATGCGCACCTCTACCCATGGCAGAGCCTATTCGACAGCTATATGATTTATCTAGACTACCTAGCTTTTAGCGATAGCCCTCACAGGGCTCATTTTTGATTTTAACCTAAACTTACACCCGTATTCGCTGACCACGCCACGAGGCGCATGGACACCATGCACTGGGAAATGGTGATTAACCAGTGCACGCGCCGCACACCCCGTGGCGTAGCCCGCGAATACGTCGTTGTTATACTAATCATCTTTCATTCCAGTTCCCTTGTATCATTCCATTTCTTCTTTTATTCCTCTCGCACTTTCATACTACCTTTCATTCTTTTGTGTGGGGGGATTATTGTGGAATGGCGCTTTATTTATTTATTAAATTCAAAAATTTTAACCTTTACATTATTCTTAAATCTATACAGTTTTTTTTTTTTTTTTTTTTTTTTTTTTTTTTTTTTTTTTTTTTGTAACATTCAAACTTTCTTAAATCTATAACATTCAAAACTTAATATAATCCTTAAAATTTTTGTGTCTATTTTACAGCTTGGTCAGATTAAAACCTGCTCACCACACCTATTTTGTTCTTATTCTTCTAATTATTTTTATCTATATCATTAACATTTCTTTTTACTATTTACGTATATATATCAGCCAATATTCGTTATAATATTGCTTTATATGACTTAGTTTCCTCCATTTCTTATATGTGCTATTCTGATAATTTTCTCTGTATATTTAAGAAACGGGTCACAATACTGTTTTATTAGTGTGGGCAGGTTGTCCCGGCTCAGCACTATATCATTCTTCCTTTCAAAGTTAAAACGGTCAGTCATATGGACTGGGCATTCAAGAATTAAGTGTATGACTGTTTCGTGTACGTCCGGGTCGCAGGCGCACGATGGGCTCGCCTTACACCTGAAACGGTGCAGGTATTCTGCGAACCCACCGTGGCCCGTAAGCAGTTGTGTTGTTGTGCCAGCGACCGGCATCTTGCGGACGATACTGTACGCCTCCACTGCACAAGGGAGGAAAAGCTTGGTGACGGAGGCGGTCGTACCTTCTTTGTACCTCTCATTCCACTCGTGAAGCGTGCGCTGACGCAGAACACGCTTCACGAATGAAACCGGGTACAAACCGTAGTCCGGTGCCTTCTTCAATTTCAGAGCCGCCTCCTTGGCGAGCACGTCGGCTCGCTCATTGCCCTCCAGCCCGGCGTGGGCCTTGACCCAGAATAAGGAAATTTCCTTACCCTGGGCCATGCCTTGCCGAATGGCGGTTCTGGCTTCCACTGCCAGGGGATGGAGGGCATGACGGTTAATCACCGTCAGGAGTGCGGCTCTGCTATCGGAGAAGATGCCGAACGTGGTAGCGCCACGCCTGAGAATCTCACTGGCCGCTCTGCACAGCGCCAGTAGCTCGGCCTGGTAGACGGTGCAGTGCGGCGCGAGAGCAAGTTTGAGGGCCTTGGTTTCGGCCGCGTTATTCCAAAACGATAACGCTGCACCGACCCGGCCCTCAATCTTGCTCCCGTCCGTAAATATTCGAACGTCGAAGTTATTCGAGTTTTGTAGTTGTTCCTCGTCTACCAGGTCCGAAAACTCCAAAGCGGTGTGCACAGCGGGGTGAGGACCCTCGATTGCTCGGGCCATCCGTTCAGTCTCCCAGTCCCCAAGCCCTAGCTGGCCAACTCCTCTCTTGGCCTCATACAATGAGGCCACCTCATGAATTCTGAGGTCCAGAGGGAGCAGGCCAGACAGGACCAGTGCCGAGTTCAGGGAAACCGTCCGGTAGGCCTTACACAATTTCTGGGCGAAACCGCGCTGTACCACGTTCAGCTGCTTTTGGACGCCAAGCTTGTTCGCCGTTGTGTGCCAAGCACTGGCTGCGTACAATATCGTCGGCTCCACGGCAGCTACGTAGATCGTCCGGATCACCTCGGGGTGTAATCCCCAGCTGATCCGGGCCATCCGCGCAAGCTTGTGGTAGATGCCGATCGCTTTTCTGCAAGTGTTCTTAATGGTTAGGTTAGGTTAGGTTAGGTTAGGTTTTTTTTTTTTTTTTTTTTTTTTTTTTTTTTTTTTTTTTTTTTTTTTTTTATAACGATCTACCTCCCCCTTAAGTGGAGTCTATATTAACCTGTTTCTCTTTGTCATGCCAGTTCTTCGCTTATGCTTCTCGCACTTTCATGCTGCATACTATTTCTTTCTTACATTCGTCTCTTTCAGTCTTTTTATGGGTGGGACTCCCATTTTCGATACCTATTCTGACTAACTACTTTTGTTTCTTTATTTATTTATTTCATTTTTCAAGGGTAAATAATGCACAGATGGTTTTAATATGTTTCAGGGTTTCCTACTTTACATTTCTTACGGTTATTGATTACTATCTTATTTTCTACAATACAATTTTACATTTTAACAATTCAGTTTTACACTTTTAGCAATTTAGTTTATCGCTTTTATCAATACTTATTACATTTTGTTTCTTACAATGTCTATACAATTATACAATTTTTTATCAATATTAATACAATTTATAATTTTACACATTTTGTTTATTTTTGCATTTTAAGAAAAATTTTATAGTACGATTTCTGTTTACATACTAATACTTTTTTATACAATTTAGAATTTCCATTAGGTTTTCCACATTTAGGGCACTCTACCTTTTCCCAACAGAATTTGTTCTTTTATATCATATCTATATATACTCACTCAGAATATATTTTAAAACTTGGCCCTTTTATTGTACTATACCTCAGTATTTTGGCCTGCCTTATTTGGTCTTTTGCCAGTGGCTTGTTTTATTATCTGAGTTATCTTGTATCTGTTATATTTGCTTTCATTTGTATTTTGTGTGTCGGTTTGTGTGTTGTGCATGTGTGTTTGTGTTTCTGGTTACTGCTAATTTAGTGATTGCTTGGTGCTTGTCATTAAGTATTATTATAGTACTATGAAAACATCTGCTGTCACCGGGTTTTATTCCGGTCGATTACTGCGCTTGCAATTTTTATGCAATATTCCAAGAAACAGTCCCTATTCTTCTTTTGCATGAGATCATGCACATTGTTCAGGCCGACATCACAGTCGAGTTCTTGCTCCAGGTTGTATCTGTCTTGTGCGAAGACAGGACATGCGAACAATATATGTGGGACTGTCTCGTTGACTGCTGGGTCACAGATGCACGCGGAGCTCTCCTTGCACCTGAATCGCTTCAGATACTCTGAGAAACCCCCGTGCCCAGTTAAAATTTGTGTAATGGTCTTGTCGATGTTTATTGACCGTATTGTGCTGTATGCAGCCAGTGCATCCGGTAAAAATATCTTAGTGATAGCAGCAGTGTTTCCCGTTAAATACCGTTGATTCCATTCGCCAAGCGAAGCACCTCGGATGTTTCGCTTGACGAATGAGATCGGGCAGAGGTCGTAGTCGGGTTTCTTTTTTCGGTTCATGGCGGCCGCTTTGGCCAGAACATCCGCTCTCTCATTGCCTACCAATCCAACATGGGCTTTGACCCAGAACAAAGACACAGCTTTGCCCTGTTGCAGTAATGCGTTTAAATTATGCCTCGTCTCCACCGCAAGTGGATGGAGGCAATTCGGGTTCTGGACCGATTGAAGGGCCGCCATGGAGTCACTGTAGATACCACACGATGTCGCCCTTGCCTTAAGTACCTCCCGTGTGGCACTGCGTATAGCTAAAAGTTCAGCTTGGTAGACCGTGCAATAGCTGGCAAGCTTCAGCTTGAGGGTTTTGCTCTCTGCCTCATCCCTCCAGATGGACAGAGCGGCTCCGACCTCTCCCTGAATCTTGCTGCCATCGGTGAAAATGCGCAAGTCATAGTCACCGCTGGCAGCAAGCTGCTCCTGGTCTACCAAGCTGATAAAGCCTATTTCCCTCCTTTCGGACGGATGTGGAGCTTCGAGGGCCGATGACATTCTCTCCACTTCTCGGTCGCATAGCACTGGCTGCGGTTCACCCCTCTTGGCTCGGTATAAGGCAGCTGCCTCCCGAACACGGAGGTCGAGAGGGAGAATCCCAGCCAGCACCAGCGCCGAGTTTAGCGACACCGTGCGGTAGGCCTTAACAATCTGCTGCACAATAAGGCGTTGCACAGTCTCCAGTTGCTTGATTACGCCCTTCCTGTGAACCGCCGGTTCCCACGCGCTGGCGCCATACAGCACAATCGGCTCCACTGTCGCCACATATATCGTTCGGATGACCTCCGGATTTAGTCCCCAGGTGGTCTTCGCTGCTCTTGATAGCTGCTTGTAAATGCCCAAGGCCTTTCTGCAAATGTCAGCTACGTGCGGCTTGAAGGTTAGCTTGTCGTCTATGGTCACGCCCAGCATCTTGATCTTCGCTACCATCGGGATGTCGACCCCTCCCATGTTAAGGAGTGGGGTGTCGTAGATGAGTTTTCGCGTTATGACCATCGCATTGGTTTTATGCGGGGCGAATCTTAGTTTATTATCTACTCCCCACCTCCTAACACGTTCGAGGGCGGCATTAGCCCTAACCTCAATCTGCTGAGCGTCATCCGCGTCGAAGACTAAGACGACATCATCGGCGAATGCCTGCACGTAGTCGCCGTTGTTGTCCAGGCCTTTGAGGAGGGGGTCCAATAGGAGATTCCATAAAATGGGTCCCCCTATTGAACCTTGAACACAGCCCTTGTTCGTCGATTTTGTGTACTCCTCTCCAGCATACCGGACGTGGACTGATCGATCTCCGAGATAACTGTCTATCACCCTCCGCAGGTTCAGCGGACAGTTCTCCTCCGCCAGTCGGACTCGTATTGCAGGCCACCATGCGCTGTCGAAGGCTCCCTCTATATCTAGAGATATTATTGTGATGAGTTTCTTTTCTTCGAGTTTCTGTCGGATGTGCTGCATCAGGGTATAGAGGGAGTCCTCGGTGCTCCTCTGGGGCATGAATCCGTACTGACGGTTGCTCATTCCTGGGAGGATGTAGTACTTGATCCGGGACATTAGCAGCTTCTCGTAGATCTTGCCCAAGATCGGGAGAAGCCCTATGGGTCTATAGGCCTTGGGCACCGAGTAGTTGTCCTTTCCGGGTTTTTTGAGGATGACAACGGTAGCCTCCTTCCATTTGCGTGGGAAGTGGTGGAGTTTGAGGCATTTGTTCAACAGGGCAAGGAAAGCAGTGGGGTCCGCGTCGATCGCTCGGCAACAAATGTCGGCAGTTAATCCATCGGCTCCTGGAGCCTTTTTCGGGTTGAAGGACCCGCACACCATTCGGAGTTCTGCCATAGTGAATGCGGGGTCGCAAAAATCATTTTTGTTCCCATCATTAACTTTGTCGGCTTTAATCCTTGTTCGGCTGTGGTGTGCGTTGTCCTCCCCTGGCAGGTCTTCTGGATAGAAGGTATTTGCCAGAAGGGCGACCGACCCTTTACTATCTAGGCTAGCTCCTTCCTTCTCCAACGGCAGATCTTCTTCTCTTCGCTCCGTTCTTGATATTACCCTATAGATACCTTCCCACATACTTTCCCTGTCCTGTCTAGCACAAAAGTTCTTCCAACTATCGATTATGGCTCGGGAGGCTTCTTCCTCATACTCTTCTTTCTTCTTCAGATACTCTTCGACAACCTTAGCCCTTCTCACCGGTGCTGCGCACCTGATGCGGTTTTTTCGGGTCGCTACCTCTCTCTTCAGTTTCATGAGCCTTTCGGACCACCACGGCACACTGATTCCCTCCTTGGTCTTTTTGAGAGGCATAGACTGCAAGCATGCCTCCACCAGCATGTCCGTGTAGGCGTTGACAGCTTTCTCAAGCTCGTCAACAGAACTAATCGCATCAATAAAGTCTTTGTGTAGAAGGCGCTCTGCTTGTAATTGGCTGAATTTGTTCACAAATTCAGACCAATTAGCCTTTTTCGTATTAAATCTGCGAGTAGTTCTGCTGACTGCCACGCCCTTTGCCCTTGCAAGTCGTATGCCAAACAGTATGCCGTTGTGGTCAGAATTGACTAGACCTGTATCTACTCTCCACTGCTCGATAAGATCCAAAAGATCTTCCGAGCAGGCAGTGAGGTCAATGAAACTGTGGTACCTCTGCGTTCCCCTGTAGGTGTCGAAGGTCGGAGTGGTTCCGTTATTGAGGATATGGAGTCCCATATCCCCTAGAGTCCCGGCCATATCGATGCCTCGCTTGTCGATCTTCAGACTGCCCCACCAGGTGCTCTTTGCGTTGGCATCTCCTCCAACGATCAAATTCTTTGAGCCCAGTGTCTCTTCGACCTTTCGTAGTTGGATAAGGTACGGTTCTAGCGGGTGACTCGGTTCGAAGTAGAAGGACACCAGCGCTATTTCCCAGGACACCGTTCGGATCCCCACCACAACGATGTTGTTTGTGGTGAGTTTTGGGTATTGAATGATCGTAAGGTCATTATCGAAGACTGCAATTGCAGCCTTCACTTTACCCTCCCCTACTGTGGTGTTCTGGAAAATTCTCACGCCAGTGCGCCCTCTCATGAGCCCGCTTCCATCAACCGCTGGCTCTTGGAGGAGTGCTACTGCGGCTTGGCGTTTCTTGGCTTCAATGAGGATTTCGGTGGTAGCCAGCTTCTTCTTTTGCAGATTCGCTTGGAGCACCCTATAGATGGTGGAGTCGCCCTGTGCGCCCTTAGCAGTACGCCACAGTCAGACGAACCAGTTCGTCCCTCCTGCGGCGCACTATGCAGTCTCGATCGAAGGCGTTGTGCTCGTTGTCATCCTGGTTAGTCTTGACGCAGTTTCTGCATTTGGGTGGGACACCCGCCATCCAGTCCTTGCATGTTGTCTTTAAATGTGGACCTCCACAGTGGCTGCAGAGGTCGGCCGGTTCCTTGCAGAACCTCTTCGTGTGGCCATAGTCCAGGCAACGGCTGCACTGGATTAGCGGGGACTGGTCCTCCGCCCGAATGCGCTGTAAGTCGATGTGGACGTACCCCTGGGCTGTTATTCGGCGCCACACGGTGGGCGCTACACTGAGGACAATGTGCCCCGTATGGGGGTTTCTAGCCCTCCTTCTGTATTTGACGACGATCCTGTCCTCTCCTTGTTTGAGGTCTTGGAAGATTAGGCGATTTTGGTTCTTCAGAGCCTTCAGGACGTCGTCATCAGTGTTGGCCAGGAGTACGTCCTTCAAAATCAGTAGAGGGTCCTTGTTCTTAATGTCCTCGACGGAGAGGCCAGACTCTCTATCTCTGAGTCTTTTCTTCACACTGTCCTTCTCCTGCTCCGTCGCAAACCCCATAATTATTTTTCGGTCTTTGGCTTTCCTGATTCTTTCAACCGTGACCCACCCCTCTTTGGCATCTACGGCTTCCCTCAGTTTTTGTAGGGTCACCTCCCCCGTCTCCGTCTCATCCTTGGAGGTGACTACTACGGAGTGCAAGGTGCCCCTGTCTGTATGTGATTTCCCGGTTTTTGCTGCCGCTGCACTAGCATAGGTCGCATGCTGCATTTGACCCAGCGTCTCCCTATGTTGCTCAAGGTTTCTCCCAAACTCGGTGATTTTGTTGTTGGTCTCATGGAGTATTTTTGTATGTTCCTCGAGCTCGGCAGAGTACTGTTTACTTCCCCCTCCCCTTCCTTTCTCCTCTATGGTTTCTATCTTTTCTTTCAACTCTCTGATGATCCTGTTATTTTCCCTCATTCTCTTTTCATTATCAATCAGGATAGTGTTACTTTTCTCTATCTGTCCCTTCAATCTACCCTCCATTTCCCTCATCTCCCTCAACGCCCTTGCCAAATCGCTTTCATCTTCCTGGAAGATGAGTTCCGGTAGTTTACCCTTTTTGCCACCCTTTCCCGCGTGCGGCCTGTTTTCCGCTTCTGCTTCTTTATAGAGGTCGTAAAGCTTTGTGAAGCACTCCAACAATTCCACCTTCAACTCAGTCTTCATATTCCTGGACTCGTTCGCACAAGACTTTCCCCGGACAACCAGTGCCCTTGCTCTGGCTGGCCGGTTCTGCGATGCGGGAACTCCCGCCGTAGGACTGTCAGGAATTACTTGCACTTCTTCTGCGGTTGTGACGGTGTTAGCAGCTGTGGTGGTGGTGCTGGCGGTGGCGGTGGTGACGGTAGTGGTAGCAGTGGTGGTAGCGGTGATGGCGATGGTTTTGGCGATTTTGGCAGTGGCGATGGCCTTCACGGTGGTGGCTGTGGCGGTGGTGATCTTAGCATAAGAAGTTTTCTTAGTTGGGGTTCTCTGTAGAGCCGACTTTTTTGGTATACTCTCAGGCGACACCACAATATCGAGCCTGACAGGGGGTCGTGACGGGGCTGTCCCGTCGCCGGTCCCCCCCAGGTACCCGCTAGGTGCTGCCGCCTTGGTCACCGTTTTCGAGGGTGATACCTGCGGCTTTCCCCCTTGGACTCCTTTGGGTGGTGTGCTAAACATGATTTAACTTTGGTAATGTGGATATGAAGAACTGGCGGTGGTAGCGTGTTTTCATACACGGGGTATGTAGAGGGTACCCGTTTGTTTGTTGTTTGAGGAGAGTGGTGTGGGAGTCCCAAACTTGTGTGTGTGTGTGTGTGTGTGTGTGTGTGTGTGTGTGTGTGTGTGTGTGTGTGTGTGGAGGTGTATTTGTGTGTGTGCGTGTGGATTTTTGTGCGGGTATGTGTGTGTGTATCTGTGTGTTATATATGTATGTGTATGTGTATTTGTAACTGTGTGTATTGTGAGTGCGCGTTCGTTTGTGTGAGTGAGTATGTGATATGTGTTACGAATGATAGTATGCTGTTAACGTTTATAATCTACTAATAGAACTCTTTTTATTTACAGGTTCGGTCGGGAGGTCAACTTCAAGAGTTGTAGCACCAAGGTTAGGTGCGTCTGAACAATCTTCAACTCTGTTACCTACAGTCAGTAAGTACTACGTCTTTTATTTCCTCTATATAATTTTTTATTACAATAAAATGTTTGCGGGATGTAAAAAGTCCCGAGTCCTTAAATATATTGTAGAGTCTATTGACTCTATGTCGTAGCACTGCTACCGTCTCTTATTTCTACGCGCCAATAGGGCTTAAAAAGTCTTAAAACTAGTAAATCTCAATAGAGATGCGTCTTAAATAACTAAATTCCTTAAAAAATAAAGTCGTATCCGATATTTTGGGGGCTACAACGATGCCCTTGTCCTTAACTAGTATCACAGAAATAATATCAGTCTTAAAAAATTTCAAAAACCTAAAAATTCCGGGTCGACTTTATGTAGAGTCGACGAATCGTCTCTACACCCACCCGGATGGATAGAGCTCCCCGAGACGATTCTAATGATACCACACACGAAGTACTAGCTCCCTCGGGTTCGGCCACAATCGAGGTTCAAAGTTTAACGGATTCCGGAATCCGGGAATCCGTTTTTCTTCCCCCTCGATTATCTCACGAACCAGAGGTCCGATTCCTTCGTGCGTGGGCTCGTTTTGAAGGGCTCGGCGAGCACTACCAATCCCCGACGGTTTCAGCGCCCGAAATTTTCAGGTCCTGAAAGTCGCTAAAAACCCCCCAGTCCTGTGGAGTCCCACACCCTAATAGCCCCAGCCCAAACCCCGAGTCTGTAGGACCACGGGTTCCAGAGATATCGTGCTTCCAAAATTTCCAAAATGGCGGACGAGCTGTCAAAGTTGGAGTTCGGAAGCCCGTATCTCAGGAACCAGAGGTCGTAGAAGCCCCGGGATTTCACCTACCTACTCAGTGGTGACTCCTGTGTCGCACTAGGTACCCCCTGGGAGGTGGAAGTTTTTAGGTCTTAAATTGACCTGGGACTGCTGGCGTGGATAGAAGTAAAGCCCCTGATCCCAAATCTGCAATCAGCAATCCGGTATCTAAATCCGTTCCGAAGTTACACTATTTTGAAATTTTCCAAGATGGCCGCCGAGCTGTCAGTGTCACTTTTCAAAATGATATATCTCCGGACCCGCGGGTCGCAGAGACTCCGGGATTTCACTGGGCAGCTCGGACGGACTTCCTCCACCTTGCTAAATGGAAAAATCCGCTCAAAAGTTTTTATCTCTAAATCCTCCCAAAAAGTACCCGGTCCGAAAGCTACCCCTCCGACACTCCCAAGAGTGGAAGTCCGGTCCTCCTAAGTCCTATAGTTTCGGAGCTATGACACTTTAAAATTTTTAAGCTAAATCCTCTAAAAAGCGGATTTGTCGATTTTCTTCAATTTAAGAGTTATCGGGCCCAGACTTGGGCTCGATAATGGTCTAATATGAGTTCTAAAAGTGAATTTAACGCCAAAAAGTAATTTAAATTATTAATTTTGAATATATAGACAAAAAACATATAAAAATCGATAACTCCGAAACGTCTGGGACTAAAAATATACAAAAAAATTGATAAATAGTGTACAATAAAGATCTAGGACACAGAATTATAAGACACAAAAAATACACAAAATTGGCTAAAATATTGCAAAAAATCTAGAAAACACGGTTTTTTAATTTTAAAAGTACTAAAATATTGTCCAAAAATGATGAGTTTTGCAGGGCCTGTTCTTCTCACGAGCGCGCAAAAACAAGCAGTTGAAAAATGTCTAAAATGTTGATGGATCCGGAGTAGCGTATGCTTGAAGTTTCAATATTCTAATAATAATAACTCACGGGGTATTAGTCCAAAAATTAATGTCTCCACGGGAAAGTGTTGCTATTTGTGGTCTCTTGAAGGCTGCAAAATCTGAAGTCCCTCCGACGAGTTTTGAGATGGGCGTGGCTCGTGGCAAAAGTGAAAGTTGTCACTTTTCTCCGGAACGGTGTGCTTGCGGCTCAATGTAGGGGTGTCCGCAGGTGCGGGCACGCAAGGCGCACACGAAGGCACTTTTTTCCGGAAGGAAGACAAAACAAACACTGCAGCGTTCACAAAAAACACAATTTTTAACCTCCAAAATTCACTATTTCAATTATAACTTCGCGAAACGATAAGTGCGCTTCACTCGCGTATTATGGGCGGATGCGCCGCACGAATGCGCAACTTTTGACGTATCACTCGCGTTTCTACGTCACAAAAAACCCACTAAAATGATTTTTTGAGTGCGGAGCACGTGGAAAAACGATCCGACTGCCACGGGAGCTCGAATACGACTGGTTAGGTTAGGTTAGGTTAGGTTAGGTTAGGTTAGGTTAGGTTAGGTTAGGTTAGGTTTTTTTTTTTTTTTGTTGACGCGGGGAATGCATTTAAGCACCGTCATCCCTGCTGCGGGGGCAGCAGGGACGGTGTGTGGGACTCACGGACCCAAAGAGGAGAGGGCCCGTACTACCCACTAAACCACCGCGGTGTTCCGCCTCACCTTAAGCCGGCTCGCAGGGTAGGCCAGAGGTTAATTCACTGCGAGCCGGCAAGGGGCGCCCCGTGATGTCGGGGCTCGCCTCGGGGGGCCAATTAAGTGATCCCCCCGGAGCTCCCTAAGGAGCTGAAGAATCTAGCCCGCACCTCCACCGTTCTCGAACACCTCTCTGAAAGCAGAGAGGGTAGAGAACGGCCGGTGCGGGCGTGCGTAAGTGTGCACCGTCCGGAACACGAGGAGGGTGCCCGTCGTCACGGGTGACCATCGGTGGGCGGAGGTCCCCCGACCTTCCGCCCACGGTCAAAAACACTAGTCGGGGGCGCGCATGTATTCGGCACGTCGACGCCCCCGAACAGCACGGTAGGGCGGGAGCGTCTGTCCAGCACGCTCCCGCTCCCGCAGTGCTTCTCTCTTGGCCGCCATCACCACGCTAGCGAACGTGGCGACGGCGGCCCAACACTGTTGGCTGCCGGCCATGGCTTGCACCACGGCCGGCAGAGACAAATTTACACCAACGATGCCCGTGAGGGCAGAACGCGGCCCGTCCCATGCCGTGCACTCGGCAAGGGTGTGGGCCGCTGTGTCGACGACACCGGCCGGGCAGTGACGACACACGGTGTCCGGCTCCACCCTAGGCACCTCACACAGGTATTTGGCGAAACAGCCATGTCCTGTGAGTAGTTGCGTAAGGTGGTACGTCGGCGCACCGTGTGACCTCTCCACCCAGGCCCGCAGGACGGGTCGAACGGCCCCCACGAGCATCGCACTCGCGGAAGGCGACTCCAATCGCAAGGCCCACTCCCGGAAGAGATCGTCGCGAGCCGACTGTCTCCAGCGGTCGATCTCCTCCGGAAGCGGGTGACCACCATTCAGTCGCACCAGGGCGCTCTCGTTATAAACCTTCTTTAGGACTCCTGCCTCGAGATCCCAAGGGAGGCTTCCGGAAATTAAGCACGCCGCCTCGTAAGAGACAGTGCAGTACGCCCGTGCCGCCCTCTGCGCAAGCACTCGCTGCGGGCGCCGCAACAGAGGAATCGTTGTGGCGCTGAGGGCGTCCGCCCAGATAGGCGCTCCGTAGAGCGCCTTGGAGCGTACTACACCGTCGTAAAGACGGCGACACGTGCTACCGGGCCCCCCACTATTGGGGAGCAGCCTCGACAGCCTTCCGGCGTATGAGATCAAATTTGACGACAGACGCCGGAAGTGCTCGGCGAAACCCCACCGACTGTCAAGCACCAGACCAAGATACTTTATGGTCTTCCCGACAGCGATGGGGGTGCCGCTCACCACAATGTGGGAATCTCGAGGGGGCCCTCGCCGAGGCCCGTGAAAAAAGACGGCCTCGGATTTCTCGAGGGCCACTTGGAGTCCGAGCGCCCTGATGCGGCTGACCACCTGGGCTACGCCCGCAGTGGCCAGGACTTTTGCGTCCCGAAAGTCTGGGCCCCGCGCGGTTACCAGGGTATCGTCGGCGTAACAAAGTACGCCGACTCCCCGAAGAGTGGCACCGCGCAGGACCCAATCGTACGCGATGTTCCACAGGAGCGGACCAAGCACCGACCCCTGCGGAACACCGCACGACATTTGCTTGCGGACTAGCGCCGACCGGGCCGGATAGGAGATGGCCCGGTCCACGAAGTAGTCCGCAAGGATGCGCCTGAGGTACCACGGGACATTGTGGTACCTCAGCGCCTCGGCGATGGTCTGCCAGGGGATGGTGTTGAAGGCGTTCGCGATGTCCAGCGAAACCGCCAACAACACCTCCCCCCGACCGACCGCCTCTTCGACGCTGTCCCGTAGCCGGGATATGGCGTCCAGGGTCGACCTCCCACGACGGAAACCGTATTGGCCGTCACTGAGATTGGGCCCCGCCCCATCCAGGTGCCCGACGAGACGCGCCGCGAGCACCCGCTCAAACAGCTTGCTCATCTCGTCGAGCAAGACTATGGGGCGGTAGGCCGACGGCGACTCGGCCGGGCGCCCGTGCTTCTTCAACAGCACGAGCCGCCCGGTTTTCCATCGTCGCGGGACCCTCCCCGACGCCAAACACTCCGACAATAGGGACAGCGTCTCCTCCTCGAACGCCGGCATGACGAGGGCGATGACCCGCCCAGGGATGCCGTCCGGGCCGGGGGCGCGGTTCCTCGACTTGAGTTTGAGGACCGCCACCCCGAGTTCGGCTTCGGACACGGGCGGAATGATCGCCTCTGCGTATGCCGGCGTCTGGCTCGGTGCCATCCGCGGTGGGACCCACTCCTCCCGCTCAGGGAAGAGGGAACTGACGACGTTGTCGACGAAAACTGGCTCGAGAGACCTGGTGAGCGGAGGCGCCCAGGGCCGGAGTTTTTCACTCACGACCTTGTACGGGCGCCCCCACGGATTTTCATTGAGGCTCTCGAGCCACTCCTCCCAGGCCGCCTTCTTGGCGGCCCTGATGCCCGAGCTGAAGGCCGCTCGGGCCGCCCGGTATGCGGCGTGCAACTCCTCTTCTTGGACGGGATCCCTGACGCTACGACCGCGGCTGCGAGTGCACCTGCGCTGGGCTGCGTGGCATGAAGCACGCAGCCCCGTCAATTCCTCGTTCCACCAGTAAACTCGCCGCCGCGGCTTGATAGGCCCCGCCCTCCGCATCGCCGCATCGCAGACGCGAGTCAGAGCACCGGAAAGCCGCTCAGCCCTCGCGTCCACGTCCGGGCTTTCGTCGACTGCGGCCCATCGCTCCACGATGGCCGCCTCCTAGGTTAGGTTAGGTTAGGTTAGGTTAGGTTAGGTTAGGTTAGGTTAGGTTAGGTTAGGTTAGGTTAGGTTAGGTTAGGTTAGGTTAGGTTTTTTTTTTTTTTTTTTTTTTGTCCAGGCGCTGTGGCCTGGCCCGCGAATCGGTTTCCCTGCCATGAGCAAGGCTTTGCTAACATCTTTATTATCATCTTTTTAGATTTACAGTCTTAGGGGCTAACTAATGTAGTATATATACAATACATTCAACAGTGGCATTATATGGACATCTTTAAATTATCGGTGTACAAACAATATTAATCTAAAATAAAAATCATCAATACATTATAACATTAATTAGGTAATAAATTGTGTAAAATTGTCAAATAAATTATAAATTAATCAATAAATTGTATAATATATTTCAGTCTTCAATAAAATTGTCGTTCTTTGTATAAGCTGTGTAAAAGTAAAGGATAAACACCAAATTAAAAGTTTAACGACATTATAACACCATGATAATAATAATATTAGAATCTTTGTGGTGCGGTGGGTAGAAGCAGGACCTTGCGGTTAACTTCCCGGCTGGTAGCAATGTATGCTGTCGGCCAGAGCCTATCATAGATGTCCAGCCGGGGGTTCCTAGGTCCTGTTTCTCTCCACCGCACGTCCGGCCACGTAGATGAGGAAGGCGATGACCTTCCCCCTAACATTTTTATCTAGTAAAAGTCGCCCTACATTACCCAAACTAAAATCTGTTGCCAGGGACATCTCAAGGTCACACCGTTGTGCCCCAAAGATGGGACACTCGAACAGGAGGTGAGGCACGGTCTCGTCGACGGTGGCGTCACAGGCACACGACGGACTCGCCTTGCACTTGAAACGATGCAAGTACGAGGCGAACCCGCCGTGCCCTGTGAGTATCTGTGTGAGCAGGTACTCAGTACCCACTTTGACGACGAATTTGTGGGCTGCGCGTACGTCAGGGAAAAACAACTTGGTCACGCCGGCGACCCCGCCCTCTGTGTATCGCCGATTCCATTCGTCAACCGACTTCTCGCGGAGAATTCGTTTGACGAACGAAACCGGCACTTGATCGTAGGAGGGTCGGGTTTTCAGACTCAACGCGGCACTCTTCGCCAGCTCATCGGCCCTCTCGTTACCCTCCAGACCGGCGTGCGCTTTGATCCAGAACAGGGATATTTCCCTGCCATGGACCTCGCCGGCCCTGATGTTGGCCCTGGCCTCGACGGCCAGGCGGTGGGTGGAGGCGTGGTTGGTAACGGATTCGAGGGCCGATCGGGAGTCGCTGATGATTGCGAAGCGTGTACCGGGCCTTTCAGCCGCGAGCCTCGTAGCCCGGCATATTGCAAGCAATTCGGCCTGGTAGACGGTGCAGTAGGGCGACAGTCCAAGTTTGATGGCTCTGGTTTCCGTCTGTCGTTCCCAGATCGACAGAGCGGCTCCTACCTTGCCATCAATCTTGCTGCCGTCTGTAAAAATACGTACTGCATCGCCTACCAGGTCTGCCACATCACTCTGGGAGGTGAGGCGCATGAATTGCCTGCTAACATGGTCGGCTGGATGAGGTCTCTGGCTGAATGGGAACGGTGTCTCTACATCCCGGTCGGCCAGCACTGGTCGCCCTACCCCCCTTTTCGATTCGTACAGGGAAGCATTTTCCCTGATCCGAATGTCCAAGGGGAGCAGGCCGGCCAATGCCAACGCGGCATTGAGAGACACCGTCCGGTAGGCCCGGCACAGCTTCTGTGCGAAGCCGCGCTGCACCACGTTGAGTCTCTTCTGCACCATTTTCTTTTCTGTCGCTGGCGCCCAAGCTGCTGCTGCATAGGTGATGATGGGCTCCACTGTCGCGGTGTAGATTATCCGGATTATCTCCGGATGGAGGCCCCAGCTGGATCTGGCGGCTGACGACACCCGCTTGTAGACGCCCAATGCCCGTTCGCACACGTTTGCGACGTGGGCATTGAACGTCAACCGCCGGTCGATCGTCAGCCCCAGCAACTTGATTTCCTCCGCCATTGCAATGTCGACCCCGCCCATGCTCAGGCGTGGGGTGTCATAATCAAGCTTATTGGTAAGCACCATAGCGCACGTTTTGTGCGGTGCAAACCTCAGCTTGTTCATGACACCCCAAGACCGAACATACTCGAGGGCGCCATTGCCACGGCGCTCGATCTCCATTGCCGTGTCCCCGGAAAAGACGACGACAATGTCGTCGGCAAAAGCCTGACAATAGTCGCCTCTCTCCGTGAGACCCTTCAATAGGGGATCGAGGAGGAGATTCCAGAGGATAGGGCCTCCGATGGAGCCCTGCACGCAGCCCTTGGTGGTTTCCCTAACGTATTCGCAGCCCCCGTACCTCACTCGTACCCTCCTCTCGCTGAGATAGTCGGCTAGCACCGCACGTAACACCGGTGGACACTGTTCCTCCGCCAGCCGAACCTTGATGGCAGGCCACCACGCGTTATCGAAGGCGCCCTCTATGTCCAGCGAGACCATCGTGATGAGCTTCTTCTTGCGAAGTTCGCCCCTCACGTGGCCCACTAGGGCACAGAGGGCGTCCTCGGCACCGCGCTGTGGCATGAAGCCGTACTGACGGGGGCTCATCCTCGGTGCTAGGTGCCATACCAGCCGCCTAACCAGCATCTTCTCGAATATCTTCCCAAACACTGGAAGCAGCCCAATGGGTCTGTACGACCGTGGATCCTGGTAGTCGGTTTTACCCGGCTTCCGTAACGCGATCACGGTCGCCTCCTTCCAGTCTTTGGGAAAACATCCGAGACGAAAACATTTGTTGAAGAGGGTAAGGTGGGTGTCCAGATTGGTCAGCACAACCCGTGTGCAGATATCCGACGTGAAGCCATCCACCCCGGGAGCCTTTTTCGGATTGAAGCTGAGCACAGCCGCACGCAGCTCGTGTTCAGTGAGGTCCGGCTCATGATCATCATGGGGCGCGGGCCCCACTGTCTCGGCTTTTAGTCGAATGCGGCTGTGCTCCGGTGTGTCTTCCCGTGGGGAATCCACGGGGTAGAAGACTTCCGCCAGTACCCTGACGGAGTTCCGCTGGTCAATCTGGATTCCACCATGTACGAGAGGTAAGTCCTCCTCCTGTCTCGAAGTGTTGCGTATGACCCTGTAGATGCCCTGCCACACCCCTTCCCTATCCTGACGCTCACAAAACTCCTTCCATGACTTAATTTGGGCCGCCTTAGCCTGCTTCACGTAAAGGGCCTTGGCCGTCACATACTCCTCGACTACCCACTGCCGCCGCGACGGTGCTGCCCAATGGACTCTGCGCTTCTTGGTGGCGACTGACTTTTTCATCTGTTCCAGCTCCTCCGACCACCATGGGATGCTAAATCTGTGCCGAGATTTGTGTTTAGGTATCGCGTGGTCACATGCTTCGGCGACCGACTCCGTGTGCTTTCGCACAAGTGCGTTCAGAGCACCCGCATCGCAAATGGGCTGGATATCTTCCACAGTGATTCGGTTCAGCGAGCTTACCTCGCTGAACTTACTGTGGAAGTCCCCCCATTTAGCTTTGCGGGTGTTGTACACACGGGTCGTGCGTTCCACGGCGATACCTTTAGCTCTTTCGAGCAGAATTTTGAATAGCATCCCATTGTGGTCGGAGGTAGCCAGGTCCTTGACTACTCGCCAGCCGTTCACCAATCCGAGCAGGTCCACGCTGCAGCAGGTCACGTCGACATAGCTGGTGAGGTGGGTCGTCCCTCGAACCGTGTCGAAGGTCGGCCCACCCCCGTCGTTGAGTACGTGAAGGTCAAGCTCCCCCACGAGAGCAGACAGATCGTCTCCCCGGTCGTCGTCTATCGGGCTACCCCACCAGGCGCTTTTCGCGTTGGCGTCCCCTCCAACGAGAAGTTTTGGCGTACCGAGCTCTCTTCTAATACGGGCCAAGTGCTCCAAGTATGGTGCAAGAGGTACGTCGGGCTCAAAGTAGTACGAAACGACGAGCATCTCCCAGACCCTGGTCCGAAGCATCACCACACAAACGTTGTTGGTGGTGAGTTGGGGGCACTGGCTAACGTCGATGTCGTAGTCGAAGACCACGACAGCGGCCTTAACAGTGCCCTCACCTCGGCAGGTGTTCTGGAAGATCCTCGCCCCTCCGTACGACTTCATCGCCTTGATGTTCCCAACGTAGGGCTCTTGCACCAAGGCAAAAGCGATGTTACGCTTCTTGGCCTCTAGCATGAGCTCGGTAGTGGCCAACTCTCCCCGCTGGAGGTTAACCTGGACGACGTTGTAGCCGGGGGTGTCCGCAGCACTTGAAACGCCAAAGGTGCCCTCAGCAATACGATACTGAGGACCGCGCTATGGCGTCCCACTTGACGCGGACAGGGCAATCCCGGCTAAACGTCGCATGGCTAGCGTCTGGTAGTTTAGCCCGACAGCAATTTACACACGTGGGCCCGCGGCCGGCCAAAGCCGCAGGACATGCAGCCCTCAGATGAGGTCCCCCGCAATGACTGCAGGTTTCCCCAGCCTCGGCGCAGTTCCTGCGGCCGTGGCCGTACGCGAGGCACGTAGTGCACTGGACGACGGGGGATTGATCCTCTACCCGCACCTGCTGGATGTCTATGTAGACCCGCCCAGCTGTCACCAGTCTCTGCCACAACCTGGGATGCACCTGGAGGACGGCATGGCACTCGAGGTCGTTCCGTGCCCTCCTCCGGTACCTCACGGTTGCCGCAGACTCGGCTGGTGACAGCCCATCCAGCAGGTGTTTATTTTGTTTTCTTAAGGCAGCCAATATATCATCATCTGAGTTGTACCTCATCAGGAACCGGAGGACCACGAGGGGATGCTTGGCTGGTGCGTCCTCAACAAGAAGTTTCTTGTTGGCACTCAGCCTAGCCTGTGCCCGCTCGAGGTCGTCCCGTGAGGTACAACTCAGAACTACCCACTCTCCTCGTAGACGGCCCTTAGGACCCCCGCCTCGAGGTCCCAGGGGAGGCTACCCGCTATGATGCACGCCGCCTCGTACGAGACGGTGCAGTACGCTCGAGCTGCCCTCTGCGCGATCACCCGCTGCGGACGTCGCAGCAGGGCGATGGTGTCCGCTCGAAGGGCGCTTTCCCAAATGGGCGCTCCATATAGTGCTTTCGAGCGCACTACGCCGTCATAAAGGCGGCGACAAGCACTCCCCGGTCCACCACTGTTGGGGAGCAGCCTGGCGAGTCTTCCGGCGTATGCCACCAGCTTTGGTGACAGCCGCCGGAAGTGTTCGGCGAAACCCCATCGGCTGTCGAGGACCAGACCGAGATATTTCATGGTCCCCCCGACAGCGATGGAGGTGCCACTCACCACGATGGATGCCCCTCGAGGCGGCTTCATCCGCGGCCCGTGAAAATATAGGGCCTCGGATTTCTCCAGGGCGACTTCAAGCCCAAGGGCCCTGATGCGGCCGACCACATGCGCCACACCTACCGTGGCCAACACGTTGGCGTCTCGAAATGTCGGGCCCCGCGCGGTCACCAGGGTGTCATCGGCGTAACAAAGCACGCCGACTCCCCGAAGAGTAGCGCCGCGCAGGACCCAGTCATACCCGATGTTCCACAGGAGCGGGCCGAGAACCGACCCCTGTGGAACACCGCATCGCATTTCCGTGCGAACGATTTCCGACCGGGTCGGATACGAGATGGCCCGGTCTGTAAAATAATCCGCCAAGACGCATCTGAGGTACCACGGTACGTTGTGGTACCTCAGAGCCTCAGCGATCGATGACCAGGGGATGGTGTTGAATGCGTTTGCGATATCCAGCGACACCGCCAACAACACCTCCCCCCGGCCAACCACCTCGTTGACGTCGTCCCTGAGCCGAGATATGGCGTCGAGGGTCGACCTCCCGCGACGGAAGCCGTATTGGCCGTCACTCAAATCGGGCCCCGCCTCCTCCAAGTGCTTGACGAGACGCCCAGCGAGCACTCGCTCGAATATCTTGCACGTCTCGTCAAGCAGGACGATGGGGCGGTAGGCCGACGGCGACTCGGGCGGGCGCCCGTGCTTTCGGAGAAGCACGAGCTTGCCCGTTTTCCAACGTCGCGGGACCCTCCCTGAGGCCATACACTCGGACAGCAGGGACAACAACTCCTCCTCAAAGGACGGCATGACAATGGCGATGACCCGCCCAGGGACACCGTCCGGTCCAGGGGCGCGGTTCTTTAACCTCATCTTGAGGACCGCTACACCCAATTCGGCATCGGACACGGGCGGGATCACCTCACTGTCTGCCGGCGGTGACGACGACGACGACGCATCCACTGGCGCCATCCGCGGTGGAACCCACTCTTCCCGCGCAGGGAAGAGGGAGCAGACGACTTCTGCGACGAAGGATGGCTCGAGGGATCTGGTAAGTGGAGGCGCCCAAGGCTTGAGTTTGTCACTCATAACCTTGTACGGA
>OY748304.1:0-103284 GCA_963556515.1 Nudaria mundana
AGCTTGGAAAGGAGCGAAGCATGCCAGACTCTATCGAAGGCTTTGGCGATGTCCAGGCTAATCGCCAAGGACTCGCCCTGCCTTTCCATAGCCTCACCCCAGACATGCGTTACGAATGCCAGAAGATCACCCGTTGATCGTTTTGGCCTGAAGCCGTATTGCCGATCATTTAGTAGCGAGTGATCTTCGAGATATCGCATGAGCTGCTTGTTGATGAGGAGCTCAAACACCTTGTAGATGACTGAGGTGACAGCTATGGGTCGATAGTTGCCCGGATCAGACCGATCCCCTTTCTTGGGGATCGGTTGTACGTTCGCCTCTTGCCAGACCTCCGGCACGATTCCTGTGGAGTAAGACAGGCGGTACAGACGAGTTAGTACAGGAGACAACTCAGCTGCGCATTTCCGTAGTACCACCGCCGGAATGCCGTCAGGGCCACTGGCTTTCCGCGTGTCGAGTGATGGCAGCACTGCCCGTACATCGCATTGCCTGAGTACAATGTCAGGCATAGTGTAGCCACAGTTGGCGATGGCGGGGGGCTGCAGGCCACGGTCGTCGACCCGGGAATTAGCCGCAAAGAGGTCTGCAAGCATATCCGCTTTCTCTTGGGCTTTGTGAGCCAGTGTTCCATCTGGGTAACGCAGCGGTGGCAGCGAGGGCTGACAGAAGTTAGATTGCACGGCCTTGGCCAGTTGCCAGTATCCACGGCTGCCCGTGGGATGGGAAGTGAGCTCCTGACCAAGCCGCGCGATGCGCTGGGCATCCGCTCTCTTAAAGGCCCTCTTGCTGGATTTTGTGGCCCGGTTGTACGCTGCTTTGAGGTGGCCCACGTTTAGGTCGCGCACAGCCCGGGCCCTAATCCAGGCGCGATATGCCGACTGTTTTTGTCGAACAGCTTTGGCACAATCTCGCCCGAACCAGGGACGGGCTCTGCGGATACTGGCGACATCAGTGAAAGGGATGTAATATTCCATCCCTAAACTGATCTCGCTAGCAATCGCAGAAGCGCTATCCGAGGGAGCCTTTCCTACAAAGCAGCGCTGGCTCCAGGGGACGGACGCATAGTAATCGCGTAGACTGTCCCAATCCGCTGACGAGTAGTGCCATAGTCGTCGTGACATTTGTACAGCACGTGCAGGAGGTGATACCTTCATGCCAGCGTGAACAACACAGTGTCGGAACTACCCAATGGGGCTCCTACCGAAACACTGTACTGGGCTGGGCGACTCGTCAGCAGTAAATCCAGCAGAGCGGGCGCGTGATCTGACCTGTCTGGTATCCGGGTGATCCCGCATACCATCTGGGTCAGACCGTGGGAGAGAGCGAACGCATGCGCGGCCCTACCCGCATGATCAGTCTTGAGGGACCCCAGCCATTCAATGTGATGGCCATTGAAGTCCCCCAGAAATACTAGGTCAGCGTTCGGGAACCGCACCTGCGCTTCATCAGCCGTCTCGCTGAGGTACTGGAAGAGCTTTGTTGTCTCAGAATCCCCTGTGTGGGAACGGTAGACGCACACATAGATCTGGCTCATAGAGCCATGGTCTACGTGCAGCCAAAGGACAGAATTGGAGGGGTTCTCTAGGCAGCGCAACCGGCGGCAGCAAACATCCGCCCTAACGAACACGCACACCCTGGCTTTGTCTCGAAATTGTTCCTCGATGACATAGCCGGGGTAACACAGGTAAGACGTGTCGTCAGGGCGGCGTATTTGTGTCTCCGTGAGGAAAATCACAGCGGGCCGTGCCGTCTCAAGGTGATGGTGGACGGCATCGAGGTTCGCATGGAGTCCACGGACGTTAGTGAACTCCACCTCGAAAAGTGAAGTCGTGGGGTTTCCTAGGGCCGCTGTGTAACGTTTACTTTTTTTTGTTGCACTGCCATTGTAGATTTTGAAGACGAAGAAGCGTGAAGACAGGGCGACATCTGGTGCAGCAGTAAGTGACAAAGCGCAGGGGCTAGCTTTGTCTAGAACCGTGTGGTTAGGTCGGAGCCGACTCGCCGGACGGAAGGGCTCCCAAACCCCCCTGATGCAAGGCCGCCGCTACCCCACACCGGTTACTACCCGGAGCGGCGATCCCACATCAGGATTATGCGCAACATGTGGGGCAGCCTCCTGGGGTGGTTGGTCCCAGGCGGGCCCCATGACTGTGTTGCGGACTGCTGAAAGAGAAGAAAGTCGTTCCCAAGAGGATAGGGTGAACACATCGATGTGTACGCATAGAAGGGATACACAATGACCTTCCATGGAAAATGGCCCGAACTCTGGTTGGAGTCTGGCTAGAGCCAATGAAGCCTCAGTGGTACGTGTGCTGAACCTTAGTGATAAGGAACACGTGATAGAAAAGAGCACATTGATTGGCACTTGTGAAGAAGTAGATTGGATGCGCCGATGCCAAGAGCTGAGTACTGGGAACATCGTCAACAAGGACGCTAGAAACAACTTGTTGACACTTTTAGAAGACTATCGTAACATCTTAACGAAGAATGAAATGGACAAGACTAAGAAGATGTTACTCAAGTACGCCGATATTTTCTCTTCGAGTGATGCTGACATTGGGAGGACTGGATTGGTTCAGCATAATATCAATACAGGAAATGAGGCACCCATCCGTCAGCAACCAAGAAGACTGCCAGTTGCACGAGAAAAGGAAGTTGAGGCCATGATTGAAGGAATGGTAAAAGATGGTGTGATAGAACCATCATCAAGTCCATGGTATTCACCTGTAGTGGTGGTAAGGAAGTAAGATTGCAGTATGCGATTTTGTGTCGACTATCGTCGTCTGAGCGACGTTACGCAAAAGGACAGCTACCCTTTACCAAGGATCGATGACACGTTGGACATGCTGACAGGGGTGACGTGGTTTAGCACGCTAGACCTGAAAAGTGGCTACTGGCAAGTTGAAATCGATCCGAAGGATAAATAGAAGACTGCATTTTCCACAGGAAAGGTTTGTGGCAGTATAAAGTTATGCCATTTGGATTTAGATGACATTATTATCGTGGGCCGTACGTTAGAAGAGTATCTCCAAAACCTGGAACGCGTGCTAGTAAAGATTCGGAGCGCGAACCTGAAGCTCAGCCCAAAGAAGTGCTCATTCCTCAAACGGCAAGTACGCTTCCTAGGCTACGTAGTGTCGGAAGATGGTATCCGCACGGATCCAGAGAAAATCATCGCCGTCAAGGATAGGCCGGTTCCAAAGGATAAGACGCAGGTCAGAGCATTTTTGGGTTTCTGCTCATACTACCGTCGATTCGTCAAGAACTTTGCGGATATTGCCAAACCCTTACACAAGCTCACGGAGGAAAAGCGACAATTCTGCTGGTACGGAAGCTGCGACATCGCATTCCAGGAGCTAAAGAATCTTCTGTGCGATACACCTATTTTGGGTTATCCTGATGCGGATAATGAATTCATAGTTGACACAGACGCAAGTGATATTGGACTCGGAGGTGTGTTATCTCAACGGAAAGAAGATCGTGAGGTCGTTATAGCCTACTTCAGCAAATCCTTATCGAAACCGGAAAGGAATTATTTCGTCACGAGGAGAGAATTACTTACTCGCCGTGGTGAAGACATTGCAGCATTTCAGCAATTATTTACTAGGGCGAAAATTCCTTATACGTACCGACCATGCTGCATTGAAGTGGCTATTACAATTTAAGAATCCAGAAGAACAAGTCGCAAGATGGATTGAGCTACTACAGGAATATGACTTTGTGATTGAACACCGCAGTGGGAGATCCTATGGCAACGCAGACGCATTGTCAAGAAGACCTTGCCCTGATGACTGTAAGCACTGTGCCAAACAGGAGATAAAGGAAGCCATACCTGTGAAGATGCTTAAAACGGATCTGAGCGACGAATGGAAAGGAAGCCTACAACATGCTCAACAGGACGACGCAGACATCAAGCCAATATTTGAGTGGATTAAAGCAAGTACTCCTAAACCCATGTGGCGTGACGTCGCTTCAATGAGTTCAATCACAAAAAGTTATTGGGCGCAATGGGACAGTTTAGTTATTCAGGGTGGAGTCTTGTGCCGCAAATGGGAAAATACTCGAGGAGACAGCTGTCATTTGCAAATGGTCGTCCCTAAATTTAGGTACCAGATGTGCTACAGCTCTACCATAATGAATGTTCAGGGGGCCATATGGGAGTAAAAAGGACTCTGTTAAAGATACGTGAGCGGTTGAACTGGATCCACTGTCGCGACGACGTTGAGGACTGGCGTCGCAAACGTACGAGTTGTGCGGCTGTGAAGGGACCTCATACACGCAGCAGAGGTGCACTGAAACTGTATAACGTTGGGGCACCATGGGAAAGGATAGCTCTAGATGCGGGACCGTTTCCTGAAAGTGAGAGCGGAAACAAGTACTTCATGGCTGTGATGGATTATTTCACGAAATGGCCAGAAGTCTTCGCTATACCGAATCAAAAAGCTACCACAGTCGTAGATAAATTAGTTCACGAAGTCTTCTGTCGTTTCGGGGTGCCTCTAGAAATCCATAGTGATCAAGGAAGACATTTTGAATCTGAGGTGTTCCAGGAAATGTGTCGGGTCATGGGTACTCACAAAATCAGAACGACCTCTAACCCTCCGCAGTCAGATGGAATGGTGGAGCGATTTAATCAGACATTGGAGAGATATCTGGCGAAAGTTGTGGAAACCAGGCAAAAAGATTGGGACAAGCATATCCAACCGTTTCTTTTGTGTTACCGAAGTGCGGTTCACGAAAGCACGTCAGTGACACCAGCTTATGCGAACTTTGGAAGAGAACTACGGATGCGTGCCGACTTAATAACCGGTATACCGCCTGACGCCCCACGCAATATCACCGATTATGCGAATGACTTGCTCAGCAGGATGAATGACATTTATGAGCATGTCAGACAATCAGGTCAACAAATGTCTGAAAAGATGAAAACCCGTTACCACCGAAAGACAAACAATAAGGGCTTCCAATTTTTAGGGACCCTAACCCTAGCTAAGGGTGGTGTAATAAGAGTTAGAAAGTAAGGGTCCCTAACTAGGGCGACCGGTCGGGCCCGGCAGCCTTGCTCCCTGACCGACCTTACGATCGAGTAGTGTAATAATACTTAGGGCAGTTAGGGATAATAATTTTTAAAGTCCATTAGTTCCAGAGCACTGAGTATCCTCATATTGGAGTGGTTTTCTCTTAGTTTCAAGTATTGCTTGGCCCAGATCCTTTTCCTCTTCTTTTTTTCTTCTATAATATTCATAGATGCAACTGCCAAAGCCACCGCAATCATTGTTTTTTTAATGGTTTAGATAAAACATGTGCCATGATATCCCGCGTCGCTAACGAATGTTCTCGAAAACGTCTCTATGCGCGTTCGAATGCAGACTGTACACAGAGAGAGTGAGGGAGCCGGTATTCAGTGCAGTGTAATAAATCGACGCCCTTGCAAGTGGCCAGGCCTCCCTAACTACCGGGCCCTGAATAGGAATACCGTGTAGTGTAATATCTGCTTAAGAGCTAACTCGAAAAAGTAAAAAAATGAATTAAAAGAAAAAAACCTTTTAAAAACTAGTGTTTATTAAAATGCGCTAAAAAGACTAAAATAAAGTTTACCCTAAACTACGAGTATCAACAGTAACTAGTAACGTTATAAAAGCTTGTCTTGACTTAAGTACCTAGGTACTTGTATTTGCTGAACTGAACAGCGACATGCTTGTACAGCATAAATTGTGTAATATTTTCTAATTTTTGTCTTTTAAGCGCATTATAATAAAAGCTTGTTTTTTTCTTTTAATTTTTCTGTTACAGAACAGCCTCATCTCAGTGGGGAAGATACAAGTGACTCTAGTGGGAGGCAAATGTCGCCGTTACCCCGCAACAGCCCAAAGAGTTGGACTCAACAAGACATGGACCGCGCGCTTGATGCACTACGGAATCACCAGATGAGTCTTACGAAGGTATAACTAAGTACAAGTTAGTGACTCAATTTCACGTAGGTAAGAGATGGTAGAGGGCTAGTTTTTTGTCATTCCAATTAGTATTTTGCAATATTATTTCTTAAGCATGTTAAGTGAGCCGAGTGCTTTAATCTAAAATCTAGATCTACTCGACGCGCTTTTCCGCAACTTTGGCCAGCAGCTTTAGGCTCTATGGAGGTTACATGTTTGCAAGGTGCAAGTAGGTATCTATTATCAGGCTTTCCAGGACTTATAGTTCCTACGTGTTCGTAGGCTTCTGCAACGTACAGTATCCCGTCGACAACACTGTGGCAGCGTGCGCACCGCTTGGGCATCGACACGCCCAAGAAGGAAGGCGCCGCGAAGTCGTGGGGCGACGCCGACCTGCGCGCTGCACTGCACGCTTTACGCGCTGGGGCTATCTCTGCAAACAAGGCCAGCAAGGCATACGGTAATCACGACACGTCTCTATAGCAGTCCCAATAAAAGAAGGAATCTCCATCAAGAGTAATATGCCTTAAAGCTTGAGAATTGAGAGATTTTTGCTTCTCGCACTTATTCATGACCCGTAACGGATTTTGTTTGTGCCAGGGTAGTAATTTAAATGTAGGTAGATACGTATTTAGAAGTATATAAATCTGTTTATCGGTTTTCTACGAGTATTTCCTATAATACAAGCTTATATTAGCTAACTTTGGACTAGATGGCCCTGTGTAAAAACTGTCCTAATAATAACTTTTCGTTGGGTAACAATTTCTCAATTTATCATACTACAGGAGCTCAACTCTCGATAGCTTTAACAAAACTCCTCCTCCTGGTGTATGACGCAGGCATCCCCAGCAGCACCCTGTACAAGATAGCTCGGCGCGAGGGCATTCGCTTGGCCGCTCCGTTCAACGCCGCGCCCACCTCCTGGCGCCGCGCCGACCTGACGCGCGCGCTCGCCGCCATCCGCGCCGGGCACACCTCCGTGCAGCGCGCCGCGCACACCTACGGCATACCCACTGGTCAGTAACCCTGCCAACCCTGGAAGCCGCTCAATGGGCTGCGTACCCTGGTTGAAAGAACGAAAGATAATGCGGTCGAGGTGGTCACGCAAACGATGAGTCACATGATGTCGTGCCCGAGTTGCCCAGCGTCGTATTAGGTACCGATTGCAATTCGCGTCCTAGAGCAATGGGCCAAGGCACCATAAGTACGAAAAAAGTATTACAAAAAGAAGAAGTGCACTGTCTGCAGTACAAAACTTCCCCAATAGGAAGAGCTACTAATATCCTCCTGAGGCCCAAAGGCCTTTTCCGAGAACATATTAAAAAACTCACTAACGCCCAGCCTAAATTTGTGTTTTGTAGTCCTAGTAACCCAGTAGCCTCATACGAGGACATAATACGAATCTTAAGATATTAAAATTTTGGCGCCAGATAGCAATTGTGGCTACTGTTTCCTGATTGGAGGATAGTTTTCCGACATTTTTGTTTAGTATTTGAGCTTAACCAATAACAGCTCAGTTCTCAGGCGATGTCAAAAGGTCAAACATGGAGCGCACGCGTCGTGTCGGTAAGTTATACTTCTTTATATTTCTACAATCTATGGTTTTTATAATAAAAAAAATACGTTCAAATAACACTTAAAATAGTAAATTAATGATACAAACATATATTTTTGTTACTAAACGCTTTTAATTTACTTTTTATTTCCTTGCAATAATTATGTTCTTGTATGAGAACATTGGGCCGCTAGTCTATAAGTGGGCCGTTATTTTATGTCCTTGTGGGAGAACCTTGGGCGTTAATTCACTTTATATTTTTTTTAGGCTTGCAGGATGATATTATAGAAGATTTATTAGCAGAGTCAGAAATTGAAGACTTTCTGCCCTCGGATGAAGATACCGGTGATCCACTTTTCAAGTGATGAAGGTACTGACAATGAGGATAGTCGAGTGAGTACAATAATTACTAGTCAGCATGTACGTGGCAGCAGCAATAGACGTCCCAGACGCTGAAGAGGTGGCCGTAGCTCCAGAATACGGGGTTTAAGCCGCCCCGTACAAGATAGCAGCGCAGCACACGGAATATTTTAGTTCGATCTACAAGTGGCTCGACGAATGACTGGACAGATCCTTCTCACTAATACAGCTAACTTTAATAAAATCGATTATTTTCATCAATATCGATTTATGCTTTATGATTTTCACTCAAATGACAGTGATTAATGAGAAATTTATACTTTTATATTACACCAAATTAGTGTGTGCTCATGTCGGTTAATTACAAATGTTCCTAAGTTGATATCTTTAGTTCCTACTCTTTATTATTGTAAGTATTTCAATATCTTTTGATCTCAGCTATGTGATAATATAATTAGAAGTTATTCTTTTCGTTGAGTTTTCTGTTAATTTTTATAAGGAGATTTAGTAGGTACTTATTTTCTTGAATGTAAGAGGTTTTTTGTTATTTTTATATGGATATTTAAACTAAATTAAAAACTATGTTGACGACTGATT
The DNA here is from genome assembly GCA_963556515.1 of Nudaria mundana. NCBI lineage: Eukaryota > Metazoa > Arthropoda > Insecta > Lepidoptera > Erebidae > Nudaria > Nudaria mundana. The sequence continues at coordinate 8,446 of OY748304.1, forward strand.
TAGTTCCTTCCTGATTAAAAATAAAGATTAATATTTTACTAAAATTATTAAAAAATATAATAAAATAATACTACTGTTTTATTCGTTTAGCAGCCCAATGTCATTCTGGGAGAACATAAACATTATACCTACTATTAGCGTTGTGACCCAATGTCCTTTCACAAGAACAAAATAATTTCTATATTTCGTAGTCAATATTTATTCCTTACCATGTTATTAAAACTAGAAAAAAATATAGCAGTCCTAAAATTACTGTAACATACTTTTTAAGACATTTTTTTGTCTGGGCTTTAAGGCACATTGCATATTATGTTCTTGTGCAAGGACACTGGGTTGTAAAGACTACCAAGGCAAAATTAGCTTGGGCCTCAGGAGGATATATAAATAATAAAAGCACAGATTAATAAATAGTTGCTACGTATATACATGGGGCACACTAAAAGTTTTACACTTCTAGCTAATCGGAACTATTTGAACTTCGAATGTTATATTTTTTTCAACGTTGCAACCTTCTTAGTAATAAAAAAAAGCAATTGGCGGGAAGTCATTTGTCAATTGTTTTTTATCACATATCAAAGTTCTACGTATGCAACGAAAATGGAATTAAGTCGAAAAGATTTTAGAGCGATGATTTTTTATGATTTTAAAAGTGCTCTCTCTCCGCAAGACTGTGCCGCTCGTCTTCAAAATGCTTTAGGGAGAGAAGCACCTTGTTTGAGCACCGTGAGGCGATGGTTTGCTGAATTTGAGAGAGGTCGATTTTCTTTACATGACGAATTTCGTGAAGGCCAACTGCCGTCAACGAAAATAATGTGGCTATATACTGTTAAGCTGTTAATTGAAGAAAACTCGCGGATTACCTATGAGACATTTCGAGGACTATTGGGGATTGGTATGAGTCAAATCCAGAAAATTTTACACGAAGATTTGAAATTTCGGAAACTTTGTTGTCGTTGGATCCCTCATGAACTGACAGCGGAGCAGAAGCGGGCTCGCGTGGAATGGTGCTCACATGCAGATGCTACTGACGTATGACCACGGACATTCTAATGCTGTTTATGACATTGTCACAAGAGACGAAACGTGGATTTATTGTTTTGAACCCGAAAAAAAACAGCAATCTTGTGAATGGGTGTTTGAAAATGAGAACAAGCCAACAAAAGTGAGGCAGGCGAGAAACGTTGGTAAAAAAATGATCGCGTTTTTTTTCTCAGCTACGGGTCCCATCTGTACAATTCCACTTGAAGATCAAAAGAGTGTTAATGCTGAGTGGTATTCTACCATTTGTTTACCCAGGGTGTTAGAAAAAGTTCGCGAAAGACGACCCAAAAGCACGTTCTCCTACATCATGACAACGCTTCTTCACACACGGCCAACAAAACAAAGTCATTTTTAGCTTCCGAAAAAGTACAATTCGTCACCCATCCTGCGCATAGCCCCGACCTAGCACCCTGTGATTTCTGTATTTTCCCCAAAATCAAAGATTTGACACTTTTACCAACTCCGAAGAGGCAGTGATAGCGTTCAATCAGCACGTAGAAAACATGCCTTCAGATCTGTGGTCCTCCTGTTTTAAAAAATGGTTCGAACGCATGAAAATATGTTTAAAATGTAAAGGAGAGTATTTTGAAAAGCAATAAACATAATATTTTGGTTTTAACATGTTGTTTTTTTAAGTTTTGTTATTGTAGTTTTTTAAGTTAAAAGCAAAACTTATAGTGTGACCAACGTATAACGTATCTATACGTATATATATCTACGTACATAAAATGCTTGATACGGCCCCTGCATGGAAGTTACAATTAAAACGACGTAAGACAATTAACGTACTTTTATTGCAGGAACCTAGGGTTTATATAAATCAATTAGCTAAGAGTGTGTCGGTAGAATAGGATCACATATACGGTTTACGGAAGTGCCCGGTGCACTTAACTGGGGTCCAAAGGCGACGGGCGGTCGGCCGGCAGGATCCGCTGGTGTACTCGAATCAATTTCGGTCGTAGCTGACGAGTTGCTCCGGGTCGAAGGCCACGGAAGCGACGGCGCAGCTTCTGGTTGCTCAGCAATCGTATCCTTCACAAATATGGCTTTTCTAAGCCCCAAGGTAGTTCCCTGATTCGGGAACGGGAAACTAACTGCACAAGTTGCACTCACGGTTCAATTTATGCTGGTAAATAGGTTGTCCGGAGGTAACGGGAAGCCTTGAGCCGCTAGCTCAGCGCCGAACAATAGCTTCCTTGGCCGCATTCTACCGTATTTACCACGGCGAGTGTTCTGAAGAGCTCTTCAATCTGATCCCACCCTCTTCCTTCCGATCCCGAACAACGCGTGCCGGGCAGAGATGCCACTCCCACACAGTGGATAGAATGTTCGCGAGAACCGAGCGTTTTAAACGTTCGTTTCTCTGCCGAACGATAGTGGCCTGGAACGCCTTGCCTATGCACGTGTTTCCTCCCACATATAATCCTGGGTTCTTTAAGCGGAGCGTGAAGAGGCACATCAGTAGGTCGTCAAGTTGAGGGCCACTCTCTATAGTATTGTATGCTGTGAGAGTGGCCCACAATCGCTAGACGTCGTCACGACTTACCACCAGGCGGGCGGCGTCAATTTGGCGAACCCAATATAAAAAAATAAAAAATAAATAAATAAATACTTCTTTAATTATTATTTTATATATTATAATTCAATACTTCGTTAACGGTGGTTACGGCAGCTGTGCGTTGATGAGATTTCAATTATGCTAATTCTGTCTCTCCGCTCGCTCTGCGTGGGCTTATATGACCAGGCCAGGTAATGGAGTCGTACCGACCCCTACTCCGGGCGTCTAGTGACGCGACAATCCACGCATCGATGACCGCGCGCGCACCGCTATTGGTTAGCTGGCTAATCCTTATCGGTACGATCTCGCCCGGCTCACAGGACAATGAGCGAAGGAATTTCTTCATTGTCCGAACCGGTCCGCTAATATTCTAGTAGATTCTAATTAGTGTTGTTACCAAACGCAAAATGTGTAATGTCGATGTTCGCACATCGTAACAGTACCCGACGAACTGGGAGAAGGATTTTAAGTGGGGAAACCAGTAAAATCCGCCTATAAACTGCGACACATTCCTGAAACAACTGACGCAATTTCCAATTCATACAACCTTCCATACTCCCTGCGCGCAACCTTACATACTACCTAACACTCAACGTCTTCCTCCCGCGGAGGCAGGAAGACGAGTCTTACATACCCTGTCCGGCCCTATCTATCACGATGGGACGTACAACCTGCGCGTTGAGATGTTAAATTAGGCCCCAGCATACTTCGACGGCACGTCCTGTCCGACAATTTCCTATACTATTACCCGCCATGTCTTCTAGAGTAAAAACTAATGGAGATCGCTTTGCTATGATCTTGCACTTTTGATATTTCGGGGCTAGTTTCTTCATGAAGCCAGCGTCTTTGTCGCTCTGGAAGTAAGTACGTTTCCAAACTATATCCCCGACCTCAAATGTTGCCGGCTTCCTTCGAAGATTATATCTCTGAGAGCTCTTGAGGTGACTTTGGTGAAGAGCGGATTGTACTTTGTCAAATACAGCTGCCAGCACACCCTTGTTCTCCGCGTACTCGTCTCTTGGAGGAAGAACTAGATCACTAGGGTCGCCCTCCATATCGTAGTGTGACCCACACGTGACTAATTCCCTGCCATAAACTAGAAATGCAGGCGAGTAACGCGTTACTTCATTAACTGCGCTATTGATGGCGAACTTTATCTGAGGTAAATGTACATCCCATGTCCTGTGATCATCTTCTACGAAAGTGGCAATTGCAGTTACGATCGTTCGGTTGTAGCATTCAACCAAATTAACTTGAGGTGTGTACTTCGGCGTAAAGTGTACCTTCGGTATCTTGTACTTCTTGTAGAGTGTGTCCAGTTCTTTACTGACGAATTGGACACCGTTATCTTGCAAGATGACCTCCGGAACCCCATGAACCATAAATACACCCTCTTCTAGATGTTTTACTACGTTGGCTGCTGTAGCACGGCGCAGTGGAAATATTAGGCAATATTTTGAGAAACAACAACACACGACCAATATATAGGCGTTTTGCTTCCTAGAAACTGGCAAAGGCTCTACCAAGTCTATTGACAGCATCTGAAACGGCCTACTACATTCCTTAGGCTTACCATGTTGACCCAAGGTGCAATGAGTGGAAGCTTTGTATGCCAAACAGTTCTCGCAGGAAGCTGTGAACTTAGCCACGTCCTTGTACATTCCTGGCCAAAAGAATCGAAGGCAAACCTTGTGATACGTCTTGAAGGTCCCCAGATGACCGGATGTAGGTTCTGCGTGATTTTCTTTGGTAATCCGCTCTCGATCCTCTGCGGGGATGACCTCCTTCCAATCGAATTCCCTGGTCAGAATATTGTGGCCCTTGACCTGTTTGAATAACTTACCCTCCGTGATCGAATAGCCCGGAAAACTCAATGGTTTCGACTTGCAACCGTCATAAATATTTAAGTACCATTGATCCCCCGTTTTTACTGGCGTTTCGGCCTCAGCGATGGCAGCTACCGGAAAAGACCGAGACAGAGCGTCGGGAATGACGTTGTCCTTCCCTTTTCTATGTCGTATCTCAAAATCGAAGGATGATAGACGAGTGCCCCAGCGGGCCAACCGGCCCGTAGGGTTCGACAATGACAAAAACCATTTCAGCGCTACATGGTCTGTGTAGACTATGAAACGCTTTCCATTCTCTATATAACACCGCCAATCTTCGAGGGCTACTAGTACAGCAACGTTCCGTAACACTGTAGTTACATTCCGGGCCTGATAAGTAACGACTCATGAATGCTATAGGTCTGTCAACTCCATCTATATTCTGGGTTAACATACCGCCCAGCCCGTAGTCGCTCGCATCTGTGTGCACCTCGAACGGCAGATCCAGATTAGGACACGCTAAAACAGTTGCCTTTATTAAACAATTTTTTAATGTGGTGAAAGAGTCCTGGGCCTCTTCTGTCCACCGAAATGGTGGGGCTCCTATCTTTGTAGATGTCAATTTGTTTAAGGGCCCCGCTATCGTGCTGAAATCTGGAATGAACCTACGATACCACGACGCTGTACCTAGGAACTGCTTCACGTCCTTCTTACTCGTGGGCGTAGGATACTCCAGGATTTCCTCTACTTTGCGGGGGTCCGTACGCAAACCTTGAGCGTCTACCACATAACCTAAATACTTAAGGCTGTCATGGAAAAATTTACATGGCCGGCCGGCCAGGGAGACCCTTAGCAACGGCGTTGCCGCGGCCGCCCGCAACACAGTCATGGGGCCCGCCTGGGGCCAACCACCCCAGGAGGCTGCCCCACATGTGGGGCATAATCCTGATGTGGGATCGCCGCTCCGGGTGGTAACCGGTGTGGGGTAGCGGCGGCCTTGCATCAGGGGGGTTTGGGAGCCCTTCCGTCCGGCGAGTCGGCTCCGACCTAACCACACGGTTCTAGACAAAGCTAGCCCCTGCGCTTTGTCACTTACTGCTGCACCAAATGTCGCCCTGTCTTCACGCTTCTTTTTCTTCAAAATCTACAATGGCAGTGCAACAAAAAGAAATAAACGTTACACAGGGGCCCTAGGAAACCCCACAACTTCACATTTCGAGGTGGAGTTCACTAACGTCCGTGGACTCCATGCGAACCTCGATGCCGTCCACCACCACCTTGAGACGGCACGGCCCGCTGTGATGTTCCTCACGGAGACACAAATACGCCGCCCTGACGACACGTCTTACCTGTGTTACCCCGGCTATGTCATCGAGGAACAATTTCGAGACAAAGCCGGGGTGTGCGTGTTCGTTAGGGCGGATGTTTGCTGCCGCCGGTTGCGCTGCCTAGAGAACCTCTCCAATTTCGTCGTTTGGCTGCACGTAGACCATGGCTCTCATGGATGATGAAGCGCAGGTGCGGTTCCCGAACGCTGACCTAGTATTTCTGGGGGACTTCAATGGCCATCACATTGAATGGCTGGGGTCCCTCAAGACTGATCATGCGGGTAGAGCCGCCCATGCGTTCGCTCTCTCCCACGGTCTGACCCAGATGGTATGCGGGATCACCCGGATACCAGACAGGTCAGATCACGCGCCCGCTCTGCTGGATCTACTGCTGACAAGTCGCCCAGCCCAGTACAGTGTTTCGGTAGGAGCCCCACTGGGTAGTTCCGACCACAGTGTTGTTCACGCTGGCATGAAGGTGTCACCTCCTGCACGTCCTGTACAAACGTCACGACGACTATGGCACTACTCGTCAGCGGATTGGGACGGTCTACGCGATTATTATGCGTCCGTCCCCTGGAGCCAGCGCTGCTTTGTAGGAAAGGTTCCTTCGGATAGTGCTTCTGCTATTGCTGGCGAGATCAGTTTAGGGATGGATTATTACATCCCTTTCACTGATGTCGCCAGTATCCGCAGAGCCCGTCCCTGGTTCGGGCGAGATTGTGCCAAAGCTGTTCGACAAAAACAGTCGGCATATCGCGCCTGGATCAGGGCCCGGGCTGTGCGCGACCCAAACGTGGGCCACCTCAAAGCAGCGTTCAACCGGGCCACAAAATCGAGTAAGAGGGCCTTTAAGAGAGCGGATGCCCAGCGCGTCGCGCGGCTTGGTCAGGAGCTCACTTCCCATCCCACGGGCATTCTGGCAACTGGCCAAAGCCGTGCAATCTAACTTTTGTCAGCCCTCGCTGCCACCGCTGCGTTACCCAGATGGAACACTGGCTCACAAAGCCCAAGAGAAAGCGGATATGCTCGCAGACCTCTTTGCGGCTAATTCCCGGGTCGACGACCGTGGCCTGCAGCCCCCCGCCATCGCCAACTGTGGCCACACAATGCCTGATATTGTTATCAGGCAATGTGATGTACGGGCAGTGCTGCGGTCACTCGACACGCGGAAAGCCAGTGGCCCTGACGGCATTCCGGCGGTGGTGCTACGAAAATGTGCAGCTGAGTTGTCTCCAGTATTAACGCGTCTGTACCGCCTGTCATACTCTTCAGGGCTCGTGCCGGAGGTCTGAAAGGAGGCGAACGTACAACCGATCCCCAAGAAAGGGGATCGGTCAGATCCAGGCAACTATCGACCCATAGCTGTCACCTCAGTCATTTGCAAGGTGCTTGAGCTCCTTATAAATAAGCAGCTCATGCAATTCCTAGAGGATCACTCGCTAATCAATGATCGACAATACGGCTTCAGGCCAAAGCGATCAACGGGTGATCTTCTGGCATTCGTAACGCATGTCTGGGGTGGGGCTATGGAAAGGCACGGCGAGTCCTTGGCTATTAGCCTGGACATCGCCAAAGCCTTCGATAGGGTCTGGCATGCTTCGCTCCTTTCCAAGCTTCCGGCATATGGTCTACCTCCTCAACTGTGCAGCTGGATTGCCAGCTTTTTAAACGAGCGCCGAGTGCGGGTCCTCTGCGATGGCCAGGCTTCTCGCTTCCTGCAAGTGAATGCCGGGGTACCGCAGGGGTCCGTACTATCACCAACTCTCTTTCTTCTGCATATCAATGATATGCTATCCTTCGGGAACATTCATTGCTATGCAGATGACAGCACACTGCACGGGAGTTACTCGGTTCGTCCGACGGCGGGACGATCTGAGATTGAGGAGGAGAGACGACGACTCGTGGCTGATCTCGACCGTAACCTCGACAGTATCTCTCAATGGGGTACCGAGAACCTGGTCGAGTTCAATGCCCGCAAAACACAGGCGTGTGCATTTACTGCGAAGAAATCCCCTTTCCTTCCCCTACCCTCTCTTCAGAATGCATTATTACCAATGAAGGACAACCTTGATATCCTTGGCATAGACGTTCGTCGAGAGCTCAATAATAAAAACTACATCGAAAGATGAATAGGGCTAGCTTCGCGGAAACTAGGAATACTGAATAAGGTAAAGAGATTCTTTACACCGGACCGGAGGTGTCTGCTGTACAAGACGCAGATTAGACCCTGCGTCGAATACTGCTCTCACCTCTGGGACGGCTCCGCGAAGTATCTGCTGGACGCTCTCGACGCTATGCAGCGACGGGCTATCCGTATTATAGATTGTCCGGAGGTAACGGGAAGCCTTGAGCCGCTAGTTCAGCGCCGAACAATAGCTTCCTTGGCCGCATTCTACCGTATTTACCACGGCGAGTGTTCTGAAGAGCTCTTCAATCTGATCCCACCCTCTTCCTTCCGATCCCGAACGACTCGTGCCGGGCAGAGATGCCACCCCCACACAGTGGATAGCATGTTCGCGAGAACCGAACGTTTTAAACGTTCGTTTCTCTGCCGAACGATAGTGGCCTGGAACGCCCTGCCTGTGCACGTGTTTCCTCCCACATATAATCCTGGGTTCTTTAAGCGGAGCGTGAAGAGGCATATCAGTAGGTCGTCAAGTTGAGGGCCACTCTCAATAGTAATGTGTGCTGTGAGAGTGGCCCACAATAGCTAGACGTCGTCACGACTTACCACCAGGCGGGCGGCGTCAATTTGGCGAACCAAATATAAAAAAAAAAAAAAAAAAAACATTTCTCAAAATTGATGGACAAGCTGGCCTTCTTTAATTTTTCCAACACCCTCAGCAACAGTGACACGTGCTCGTCAAACGAGCTGCTAACGATTATTATGTCATCTAAGTAACAAAGTACCTTGAGTTCGAGCTCAGGGCCGAACAACGTGTCCACCAATCGCTGCTGAGTAGCTGGCTCATTGGTCAAACCAAATGCCATCACGTTGAACATAAACGTTCCCTTATTCTGCACGTCGAAGCAGGTCTTCTCTCTGTCAGCCGCATCCAGGGGGACCTGCCAGAATGCCTTTGAAAGATCTATAGACGACAAAAATCGAGCATCCCTAAGGTTATCTAAAATCTCCGATATGTACGGCAGACTGTACGAATCTTTCTTCGTCACGGAGTTGAGCTTCCTACTGTCTCATTAAGTCTTACGCCGTACTTTATCAACTGTGTATGTGCGTTACGACCTATAATGGATACGGCAGAACCCGAATCCAACAATCCATAAATTTTCTCGCTGTTGCACGTTGGGAGAGACACCTTTACATAAGGGCGAGGGTCGTTACGAGGCCTACTGTCGAAGATCGAGGAGACATGATAAGTTTAAAAAAAAATCTAATGGTTGTGAGCCACTGCTTCCAGGACTCACTATCAAATTTATTAGTTCCCCTTCGATCTTCTGACATTAGTTTTTTGGTGGTCTGTCAGGGAGGTTAGCCACGGTCGAATATGCTCCACCCTTGCAGGTGTCGCAGTTCTTATATGCCACTCCTCTCCTACCGCATTTTACGCAAGATGGGACAAAAACTTTCCCTGCTGCAGACACGTAACCCGGCGCGCAATCTGGGCAGTTGCGCTTGGTGACCCCGCCTTTACCGCAGCCGAAGCAATGGACCCGTCGCCCAACTGGCCACTCTGCCATTGCTGACACTCCCGCGTGAACCAGTGGTTTCCCCTTGTTGTCCTTTTTGGCGGACTGATAATTGAACTCCGGGATCATTGTTGACTGCGTCGGCTCCTTAAAGGCACTGCGGCGCGCCTGGGAGAACTCGTAACTTTTGCATTTTTGCTTCAATTCCCGTAGGAATGGAATAGGAGGACCACCTGCAATGAAGACGTCGTAGCACGGCCTAATATTCTGGAATATTATATGTAACTGCTGAGCCTCCGACAGTGGCGTGGAGAGTCTAGCGAACATGCCTTGCATGATGGCGAGATAAATTACTATACCCTCCTGCTCTCCCTGGGTCCGCGCACGAATTTCCTCAAGAAACCTAACATCGTAATTTGGAGGATCGAAGTCCTCCAACAAAGCTTCTCTCAGTTGCTGCCATGTTGAAATTGACGACCCAATGCTACGGAACCAATGGAGCACATCGCCTGTGAAGAATTCAGTCGCTAACCCTAACAATTTCCTGTCGCTTATCTCCCTCGCCGAACGCACCTCCTCCATACGTTCCAAGAACGCACGGCCACAACCCTTTCCATCGAATTTGATTTTAACTTTGTCAAGGGCAGCGGAGCACTCGCATGTTACCTTGATCCGCTCGACGGGTGTAATATCTGAGTTGGAGGCTGGCTCGTCCACCACTATCATGGGTGCTACCTGGGGCGTTTTGTCGAACGAGAACGGGTTTTGTTCTAATAAATACGGTGACCTAAGCGCGGGGCTCCTGAGTGCGGGGGGCTTTGGCAGAACCACGAAACGCGACGAATAACTATCAAAAATTTGCCGCACTCTCGCGAGCTCGGCACTTCCTCTTTAGAGGCGGGCTTCGTTGCTCTACCTAACCTAAAATAAATGTGATTCAAGGCACTGCCCATCCGCTCGTACAGTGATCTATGGTCCGCGTCCGGCTCCGCCGCCAGCACGTCCAGCCCCCCACAGTGTGGCTTCTACTCCTAACAAATCCTCTGCCAGAGGGTAGTTCGATTCCGTAATCGAGTGCGCCTGATATTCGTCCTTTGCTTTTTGCATTTGAATTTTTAGATCATTTATTCTATCCTTGGGTTCCACACCCCTAATAGTCAATTCATAGACTATCTCCGCCTTATTTAACTGTAGGTACTTTATTTTACGTTCCGACATGGTTCGATAATGGACTAACTGAGAGATTTAAACTAAATATGTATATATATCAGACTTTACGTTCAACAAGATTAATAATAATAATGCGAATGCTGAAAATCTTTACCACAAAATAAAATTACAATCACCTAATTATTTAAATAGCAACCGTTTCGGTATGCTAGTATCAAGTCAAAGCAATTCTTTAAAATTAAAATTATAACAGCTGTTGAAAATAAAATTTACAATTTGCTATACCAATGTGGGGAGCTAAAATTTAAAAAAAATACAGCTACCGTTGAGCCTGCTGGAATTTACATACACAAAACTGTGCGTCTACCCTTGTGCCTTATAAAAATTTTGAAAAAATCTAGAGAGAAAAAAAAAGAAAAAGAAAAAAAGAATGTGGGTCCTTAAATAAGGCCCAACGTTTTTGGTGGGCTTGTACCACCTGCCTAACCTTAAAGAAATTGAGAGGCAACTAGATGGCTTCGAAGTTTTTCTTTTGCTCCCGACCCAGTTCAGGAGGAAGGCACAAAAGTAGACACACTTACACACATACAATAGCGCATCCGCTCACAGTAATATATTTGTGATCCTACCTACGACACACTTTATTTTTAGTTCGGGCGCCAGTGATACGCCCCTGCTTGGAAGTTGCAATTAAAACGACGTAAGACAATTAACGTACTTTTATTGCAGGAACCTAGGGTTTATATAAATCAATTAGCTAAGAGTGTGTCGGTAGAATAGGATCACATATACGGTTTACGGAAGTGCCCGGTGCACTTAACTGGGGTCCACAGGCGACGGGCGGTCGGCCGGCAGGATCCGCTGGTGTCCCCCAATCAATTTCGGTCGTAGCTGACGAGTTGCTCCGGGTCGAAGGCCATGGAAGCGACGGCGCAGCTTCTGGTTGCTCAGCAATCGTATCCTTCACAAATATGGCTTTTCTAAGCCCCAAGGTAGTTCCCTGATTCGGGAACGGGAAACTAACTGCACAAGTTGCACTCACGGTTTAATTTATGCTGGTAAATACTTCTTTAATTATTATTTTATATATTATAATTCAATACTTCGTTAACGGTGGTTACGGCAGCTGTGCGTTGATGAGATTTCAATTATGCTAATTCTGTCTCTCCGCTCGCTCTGCGTGGGCTTATATGACCTCGGGCCAGGTAATGGAGTCGTACCGACCCCTACTCCGGGCGTCTAGTGACGCGACAATCCACGCATCTATGACCGCGCGCGCACCGCTATTGGTTAGCTGGCTAATCCTTATTGGTACGATCTCGCCCGGCTCACAGGACAATGAGCGAAGGAATTTCTTCATTGTCTGAACCGGTTCGCTAATATTCTAGTAGATTCTAATTAGTGTTGTTACCAAACGCAAAATGTGTAATGTCGATGTTCACACATCGTAACAGGCTGCAGAAGCAAGTTTGTCAAAGTCTACCGGCAAAATAGTAATGACATTGGCCCAACGTTGTTAGTACAGACGGCGAGCAGATAGGGACTCCGACATCTTAAGGGCACCAGGTCAACAATCAATATCAACTGTGATTAACATGCATGCTAATTTAATGAGTAAAGATATTAAGCACGTTAATTAACCTAGATTATTCATGTATTGTGTTAATATAATTTCAGGAACACTCTACGGCCGATGTAAGCGCGAAGGTATAGAGTTGTCCCGTTCCAATCCCACTCCGTGGTCCGAGGACGCTATGGGAGAGGCGCTTGAAGCAGTCCGGTAAGCAGTGCATCATCCCTCCCTAGATGGCGCAGTTCCCATATACTAAATCCCAAAAAAGTTCAGTTACGAGTAGAATGACTGACCGACTAACTCACTATGAATTGCGATTTGATACTGGTATCGTTTTTTTAATACTCGTACTTCCTTATTTAGGACCTTTTAAGTTAAAGTATTTCATATATGTCTATCTTTCGTGACCGTGAATTATTTATCATTTGGACCCTGTATTTAGGAATAATTATAATATCCTAATTCCGATTACAGGGTCGGTCAGATGTCAATAAACCAGGCTGCGATACATTTCAACCTACCTTACTCCTCTCTTTACGGTAGATTCAAGAGATGCCGGTACGAAACACAGGTGGGTAAATGTCCAATATATAAATAGCGGCGTCCTACCTCCGGGCTACCAGTAAACGAACCGGCGCGCGGCGCGGCGGCCGATAAGCGGGAACAAATAAAGGCAAGCAAATATAGTAGTCTCGGCACTCAATTTGAGTTCGTCGCATTTGGTGTCGAGACACTAGGCCCATGGGGCCACGGTTCGCATCAGCTCTTCACGGAACTCAGCAAGCGTCTGAGGGAAAAGACTTAGGGGTACACCGCGCAGGCAGCTTTCTCGCGCAAAGACCCTCATTGGCAATTCAGCGCGGGAATGCTGCCTGTGTTATGGGCACTCTGCCTAAGTCTCCCTGCTTCACATATTTATTTTAGTTTTAGATAGTATAGTTTGTAGTTTGTTTAGGTTTTTATTTTTATTTAATTTTCCTATTCCTTGTATATATTCATGAATATATATGAATATTCTCTGGGCATTTCGGGTCGGTTTTTACTCCTATCACTGTCAGATGTCTGTTCAGTCGACAGTGTCCTGTTATTACTTCTATGGCGAGCCTCATGTTTCCTCTTGGGAGTTTCATGATATGACTCGTCGTTCTCTATTCCATGCCCTTGATGAAGATTTTCGACTGTCTCATTCCAGTCGAGTTCTTCCATCTATGGTTGTTTTTTGCTATTGTTCTGTGACTGATTACTCCTTTGGCGATTTTGTGCGCTATGGGCAACCGGGGTTCCGGCCCCACAAAGTTTTCGTCAGCACCTTCTCTGGCTAGTTCATCAACCCGCTCATTGCCAGTGTTTCCCTCATGTCCCAGGCACACATGGTGACCCAGGCAATCGTTAGGTCGGTGTTCTCGGCCAGTCTATCCAATGATACCTTACAACACTCTGAAAAGTATACCCAAAGTGCCCTATGAATGAAACCCGTTATTGACTCTTCGAGTCGTCAGACGATTAACATTAGTATTTTTTTTTCAGGGCATTCCGCAATCTCAATTACAGCAACAAGACCATCAAATGACAGATGTAGACATCCCACAAAACGAGGTTCACCAACATTACCACCAAGTTCCAACCACATTGGACCTTGATCCGCCAATATACGCCAACATGGCCCAATACTCACACATACAAACCCACGACCAATATGGTCAATATTACCAACCTTTTAGCAGTATAGCGACCAGCTGAGAAAACGTCTATACTTCTTATTATGAAGGTAGCTGACAAACGTGGGCCATAATTTCGCCAGTCCGCCTTTTGTGAGAGCAAGAAAGCCATTTTGGTGTGGTTATGTAAATAACAGATGTCGTTACTGTACTTTACAGAAAATATGGTCAAGATCTCTTGACCATATTTTCTTGCTATCTAGCAATTAAAGATTTAGGCTATAATTTAAAATTCTGACTTTTGTGAAAACGTGAATGCTATAAAAATTAATGTTAACTGAAAGATGAATTCTATTTTGACTAGTAATCTGTATTATAAGTACATAATCCGCTAGATTTTACACACGTATAATTTATTTAGTGATTTTACTAAGAATTATTCTTCTTTTTAAAGAAACGTCCGAAATACGGAAATACGTAACCAAGTTGTGATAAGGCAATATTTGTGAATATTTTTAATTGAGAGTAAGCTTGTATAGGTATGTACTGTGTTGGTACAAACTGATATGAATGAAATACAATTCGTGGTATGTACGACATGTAGGGTAAACTACCCAATTATTGGCACTTTAATAGTATTGCAATAATAGCTCGTGTCAAGCCGAAATTAAACTACCTACCATAAAATTTCATTTGAAAAAGCTAGTACCTAGACAAAACATGTGACAGAATTAAAGTAAAAAATTTGTTTTAAAATCCTTTGTATGTGATTGAATAGTATTAAATAAATATTTTGTACATAAATCCAAAAAAGAAGGGCCCGGTAACGGCAATAAGCTTTCCCCCTATTACGGGGACCAACGAAATTACTGGCAAAGTGTGGGTTTATTATGCACCTCTGTCACCCCTTCGGGAACATAGGCGTGGTGTAAGTCTGTCTTTTTATTTAGTGTTTCATTGTTTACGACGTACTAAATTGTAAGAAAACATATAATTATTACATCATGTTCTACTGCCAATTATAGGATTTTTATGAATTAATTGTTCCTATGTATGTAATACTAGATTGAGATGTAATATTAGAAATAATCTTTGAAGTAAGTACTATTCCCTATTCTGTGCCTAGAGGTGTAATCTTTATGCCGAATAACTGCAACTATATTAAAATTATTGAAGCACTCGCCTTAAGTAAAACCTAAAATAACGCAAGTCCAAGTCACTATAGTCCGGTCCCAACAAGCTGAAAATCAGTTAGATTGTTCAGGACATAATCTATACATAGTAAAAACAAAGTCGCTTTTCCTGACTGTCTGTCCCTATGTATGCTTAGATCTTTAAAACTACGCAACGGATTTTGATGCGGTATTTTTTAATAGATAGAGTGATTCAACAGAAAGGTTTTAATGTAAAATACATGTATAACATACTAGATTAAACCGATTATTTTAGAGGTTTCTAATGTAATGTCGTAAATAAACACATTTTTTTGCGCTTTCATTGCAAACGCTGACGAAACCCTACGAGACAGATCAAAATAATGTACTATAGTATTGTACACCATAGAAAGGTCTACAAAAAAGTCCGCGCTAGCATATGTCTATCTCTTAAGGATAACTCACAGTAACCATTTTTATCTTTTATAAATGACAAAAAAATAATGTGTCATTTGCCAAGCTATTTTTACCAATGCAGTATTATTCCTTATCTAATTGAATACTTTACATACGTTGTGCATTTAATGTAGACCAAAATTGCCATTCAAACCATATAATTTGGACGAATGACTTAAGAAATATCTCGTGATGGAAAAAAAATAGGAGCACGGCGACGCAGCCGGGCTGTGGCCGATGACGGCAGTGAACACAGAGATTTTAAGCAATACAGCATATATCCTTATCCAATTAAGTACCTTAAATACATTTTGCTTTTAATGTAGATCAATATGGCCCTTTACAGCATGTAATTTAAATGAATATTTTCGATATCATAGGCTTTTTCATTAAAAATTCTTTTTCATTCATTCAATTCCTTCGACATTTTTTTCGAAATTCATAGTAGGTACCTTGGTTGGATAGGAATTAGAATAAAACAATAGAATTATAGCCAAAAAGCGGTTTAAATTAATGTAGGTATTTAAGTTCAAAAAAGAACTGAATAGGATAGGTATAAAGTCATATCTGAAAGACGTCGTCGTTCAAACATAGGTCGTAGTACAGGGAATGCCCAAAGAGCACGTTCAGCTAGAGACGAAGATTCGTCAAGGGAATGTGAGGCTCGGCTCAGCCAGCTTCGGGCTAGATATAGAGCTGAAGGAGTAAGAGAATCCTCAGTCGAGCGTGAGGCTCGCTGCAGCCAAGATCGGGAAAGTCATAGTGTTCGGAGAGCCAGAGAATCGTCTGCCGAGCTTGAGGCTCGCCTCAGCCAGGATAGGGGTAGGTATCGATTACAGAGAGCCAGAACTAATTCGTGGGTAAATAAAGAAAATTCTACCATGTATTACGATCCATCGATTCCTTACAAGGACGATCGATAGTATCAATTGATAGCATGTCAGTAGTGATTGAATATTGTTTGGCATTGAAATTCAAAGACGAATCTAATTCCACAATTCTAATACCACAGATAAAGACAATCATTCAACCAATGTTTGCATTGGTTGAATGATTGTCTAGGGCTATCCATAGAGGGGTCAACCATCATTGTAGCATATTATGCAGTTACAGACAAAAATTACATTCCCCATTTGTATATATGGATATCTCAGAAACGGTGGCTCGTAGGAAAAAAGTATTGATACATTTTTATAGATAATTTTAAGATCTACAATTTTTATCTAGGGTTACTTTTATAATAAAACTTACCGGTTTGCTGA
The DNA here is from genome assembly GCA_963556515.1 of Nudaria mundana. Classification (NCBI taxonomy): domain Eukaryota; kingdom Metazoa; phylum Arthropoda; class Insecta; order Lepidoptera; family Erebidae; genus Nudaria; species Nudaria mundana. The sequence continues at coordinate 25,123 of OY748304.1, forward strand.
AAATTGCGAAAAAGTCATTTTTTGGACCTTTGACCTCGAATAATTTTTTTTCCACACACGGGAATGATGTGGAACTTTTATATTTTGTTTATAATTATGTTCTAAACAATTTTACTGATTATCTGCTTGTTGGGCCTTTATGCACCTTCGAATGTCTAAAAAAAAAATTGAAAAAAATTGACCGGACTACTGCACCAATTTTCAGCTGTTGTTTCTTAATCGCCACAATCGTTATGAGAACAGTTTTGCCAATTTGGAATAGAAAAATAATGGTGTTTAACTTTTTAATGCATACGGAACTTGAATAAGTTCGAAAAAACAAGGAAACCCTATTTCCTTGTTTTTTCGTACTGATCTCTTAAGTGCCAATAATAGGAGTGCCAACAATAGGGTAGTTTCATTCTGTGTTTTATACATGGGTTCTGTTACGAAAAATTAATGCAATTCTTTTTTAGTAACCAGTTACGAACAGAGATAAATAATTCCATTTAGGTAGATGGTTACGAAAACCAGTCAGAACAACGGGAATTTAATTTTGTTTTCGTAGCCAGTTATCAAGCAAGAAAAAAGTTCCATGTTCATAGCTGGTTACGAAAACTCTCAGTTACGAATATGGATGGAACCGATTTCAATAAGGTATACATACGAAATGTTATAATATAGTAACGTTCTGTCCACACGAATATACGTAATATTGTTATGTGATAGACTAGTTTTAAGTATTTATAGGATTTCGTCCATACTGTTTCGGTTCGACAAAATCAACAACCTACAATCAAAGCTAGCGATCAGCGAAGTTTTACTTAACTGGTTTATATAGTTCACCATAGATGGCGTTGATGACAGTTTCATGAGATTGCCCGCCACTTTTAGGGTTCCGTAGCTTAAGTTTCGGAACCCTTATAGTTTTGTCATGTCCGTCTGTCTTCAGCTTTCCTCCTAAACGGTGAGTGCTAGAAACATGAAACTTTGCATGGATATGTGTATTTACTACTTTGACAAAGTGCCAAAAGAAATTTATATATTTTTTTTTGATTTGGGTTTTCTCCTACACGTAACCAGAATTCGTTTCTTTTTTCGTTTGCGTTTACTCCGGAGTGTGTGTATCATTAGATAGGTCTTTTAAAAACATTGAGAAGTTGCGAAGATGATTTTTTGATTTAAGTTTCCGTTTCGAGATATTTCGAGCTTTGAAGAGCATTTTTTTGCGAAAACAGGGCGTCTCCCTCCTCTAAAATCTAAACGGCTGTCGTGAAGAAGAAAAAATTCATGATGATAGTCCATGTACTGAACTTTGAATAAAAACTACAGCGGATTAGATAGCTCTGTTAGTTCAGGAGTTATAGATATTGTTATGGGTGACTACGGAACCCTATTCTAATTCTCGTGGCCTAACACGAACTTGGCCGGTTTTTTTGTAATCATCTAATTAATATAAGCACCTTGACGAATACATTAGAGATAAGGACAATTTTCAAACTAGCAATAAATAGTTTTTAAGGGAATGGTAAAACCCACCGAATAGACAAAATAAAAACATGATAGACTGAGGATCTGAAGTTTTTTGTTCATTCCCAGCGAGGATCTGAAGTTTTCTGTTCATTCCCAGCGAGGATCTGAAGTTTTCTGTTCATTTCCTGCGAGGATCTGAAGTTTTCTGTTCATTCCCAGCGAGGATCTGAAGTTTTCTGTTCATTCCCAGCGGATCTGAAGTTTTATGTTCATTCCCAGCGGATCTGAAGTTTTCTGTTCATTCCCAGCGGATCTGAAGTTTTCTGTTCATTCCCAGCAGGCTACACGTTTCTTCTTCTTTTCTTTCTTTATAGCGCCTCACCTTGCATTCATATTCAATAAAGGAAAAGGATTAGGAAACTGATTTTCATCCATACATAGATGAAAATCAGTTTCCTAATCTTATGAAGTACAGTAAAATCATTCCTTTATTTAAAGCAGGAGACAAAATTGATCCTTCAAATTTTCGACCTATTTTCATACTCCCAACCCTCAGTAAAATTTTTGAAAAAATAATATTTAATCAATTGCTTTCACATTTTACAGACAATAAGTTACTTCATAACAAACAGTTTGGTTTCACTAAAGGCAGGAACACAACGGATGCAGGAGTTGCACTTGTGAAACATATATTTGATGCTTGGGAGGAAAAGCAGGATGCCATTGGTATATTTTGTGATCTATCAAAAGCTTTTGATTGTGTTGATCATGAGACTTTGCTACTAAAATTGGGTTATTATGGTGTTTCGAACAGCTCACTTGGCTTACTCGAGTCTTACCTCACTGGTAGAGTACAAAAAGTAAACATTAATGGCACCGACTCTTCTGGCGCCTCATTAGTCATGGGAGTACCCCAGGGCTCGATATTAGGACCCCTTTTATTCTTAGTATACGTAAACGATCTTCCTTATTTCACTAAAAATCTTTGTGAGATTACTATCTCACAAAGATTTTTAGTAATAGATTTTTAGTTTAGCAAATAATACTTTATTTGCTGATGATACATCATTAATTTTTAAAAGTGATAGACAAAAAGTAGCACTTGACGATGTAAATAATACCCTTTCGAAAATATTGCATTGGTTCACAAGTAACAACTTGCTGCTCAATGCGAAGAAAACAAAATGTGTAAAATTTACTATGCCCAATGTTAGACAGGTGGATACTCATATTACTATGAATAATGAATTAGTTCAAATAGTCAATACCACAGTTTTTCTTGGGATAACTCTAGATAGTAAACTACAATGGGGTCCTCATATCACAGCCTTGGCAGGAAGACTTAGTTCAGCTGCCTATGCGGTTAGAAAGATAAGGTCACTGACTGACGAAAAAACGGCACGATTAGTTTATTTTAGCTACTTTCATAGCGTTATGTCATATGGTCTGCTGCTGTGGGGCTCAGCTGCCGATATTGAGACAATATTCATATTACAGAAACGAGCTATACGAGCAATCTATAGACTCGGACCCCGTGACTCGCTGAAAGAACTATTTAAATAAATTAATATTTTAACAGTTGCTTCTCAATATGTTTACGACAACATCTTATATGTACGGAAGAACATAGATCTCTTCAAAAAAAATTCCGATAACCATAGTTTATATATTTACAAGAAATAAAAATAAACTGGCAATGACAAAAATTAGACTTCATAAAGTTGGTAATTCGTTTGTAGGCAAATGTATAAAAATTTATAATAAAATTCCTCAGGATTTGGTTGACATGCCTCTTAGTAAGTTTAAAATAGTAGTTAAAAAATGTTTGATGATGAAAGGCTACTATAATGTAGACGAATATCTTAATGATAAAAATGCATGGTCACCCTAATCTTCTGGTGTTGGCCACTCGTATAATACAATATAAACTAATTGTAACAATGTAAAACAAAACAATATTAAAAAAGAAAATGGATAATCTACCTGAGTTTCTTGCTGGTATCTTCTCAGGAGAACCAACTTACCGAACCAGCGAAAGAATCATTTTCTAATGGTTATTAATGTACTTACTTAATTTAGTATTTTTATAATATTACTTGACAAAATTGTAAAATTTTGACATTCATATGTGCTCTTTATGTGCCTAAACTGAATAAACGAAATTGATTCTTTGATTCTTTAATCGTTTATTTTACTACAGACACTCAAATTTACGTCATTACCCCCAAAGTGACAGTAGACAGACATAGGCGTTTATTACGCTCACACTACGCCAGAAACTTTGTTGGTTTCACGTCCCAGGCGTGAACTTATTGCAGTTTCTGCACAGTTTGGTTATTTTGACCATAGTCTCGTCCGCCTGCAGGTAGACTTCAAAAGATGTTGACAACTGATAAAATAGAAAATGACACAAGTTTGTTCATTAAAAAATCGCTTTATTTGTTATCTACAATTAGATATAAAATAAATTACATAATGATTTTCATGCGTATTCGGATGCGGCGTCCGTGACTATAATATATCAATTTTTCATACATCACTTCACATATAAGTATGTAATAATATAGTATTACAATTGCACAAAAATCTGTTTGTCACATAATATTCGTTCTTTTACAAAATAATATTTACAAGAGGTACCTTTAATCGCTTCTAAATACCGTTATATTTATGATTACAATTGTGTCGTGCATGTACAGCTTGTCCAGTATAAGTTGGCGTGTGGCAACAAAACTAACTAATTTTCTTCTATGTATTTATTGTTCTGAAACCTTGTTTTTGACGTGTTTTAATGTAATGTGGCAACCCCATTGGAACGCCAAGTTATACTGGGCATACTGTACTTATATTTGAATGAAACATACAACGACATCTAGTGACGAGTAGGTATAAATAAAGAAAACGACATGTTTAGAATAGTTTGTCTTTTCTACAGAAGTTATACAACATATCGAAGCTAAATGATGTCGAATTATCTTAGGTTTAACTACAAGGATGAAATGATACAGGATTAGTTATGTACAATATCATTTTAGAGATCAATACAATAGATACAAAATGGTCAATAGGCTTCCATTAAACACTACTGCGTGTGACAACACAACACTGTCATATAAATAACAAGGACTCATCGAAATTAACACGAGAATTAAAAATATACAAGTATCGTAATATAAATATCCAATGAATAATGATGAGCCCCTAATATTTAAACGTTACGGTCGCAGTATAATTACAACAGGTACTCTGTATACACAACAGAAAAACACTCCTCTATTTGTCAATATAAATATTATATAAAGTGGCAGTGTTCAATGAGGTAATTGTACGAAATAGACAAGTATCTTACTTTGAGTACAGCAGTCGCACGGTGGCCATTTAACTCTCGCAGAGTACAATAGGTCGTATCTAGCGATATTTAATTCACAATCAACTGTCACGTTTCAAACGTACGATAAATGTAAACTCCGGCGGAGCGGGAGGTGGGCCCGGATAGTTCACAGCTCGCATCTGTCCCTCGGCTATCACTCTTATCTCTGTTACGTATAGTCGCCCCACGACCAGAGGGTTAGGCGCACGTCACTAGCATCACATCACAGTTCACGTCACTACACCGGTCCGTAGTCGGACAGAGGCTGCACCGAGCGCGCGGAGGGGGCGGCGGCGGGCGGCGCGCCGGGCGGAGCGGGCGGTGGGCCGGGCGGCGGGCCGGCGGGCGCGGGTCACACGGGGCCTTTGACGAGCGCGCGCGCGGGGTGGTGCGGGTCGCGGGGCGCCGGCCGCCGCCACACGCGCCGCCACGACTCCAGCGTCTTGCCGGACCAGATCCACACGCCGGACGTGATGCCCACCGCCAGCGCCATGAAGTACTTGAGCATCAGCGCCGAGTACAGCGGGCGCGAGCCGCCGCCGCAGCCCGGCCCGCACGCCACCCGCCGCACCCAGCGCTCGTGGCCGCCCGCCTCGTACGCCAGGCACCCGATGACCACGCCCGCCGGCACCGCGTACAGCACGCTGAACACTCCGATGCGGATCATCAGCTTCTCCAGCTTGTCCGCCTTCGAGCCGGCGCCGATGCCGCCCTGCCGCTTGATCACCGACCGGATTCGGAACAGCGACACGAACCCGGCCAGCAGGAACGTCGCCCCCAGCGCGAAGTACACCACGAGCGGGGCGAGCACGTAGCGCTTCAGGTTCTCCGGGGACGCGTTCCCGACGTAGCAGATGCCGGCGACCGGGTCGCCGTCGACGGCACCGGCGAGGAGGACGGCGACGGTCTTCGCGGCGGGGATGAGCCACGCCGCCAGGTGGTAGTACTGGGCGTGGCCGGCGATCGCCTCGTTCCCCCACTTCAGGCCGGCGGCGAGGAACCACGCGAACGACAGCACCACCCACCAGATCGAGGAGGCCATGCCGAAGAAGTAGACGAGGACGAAGACGAGCGTGCAGGCGCCGGGCCCGCTCACGTTGGTGCGCAGCAACGGCCCGTCGCAAGCCACCTCGTCGTGGCCGATGGCGAGGCGCGCCAGGTAGCCGAGAGACACCATGAAGTAGCAGAGGGACAGGTAGACGATGGGCCGCTCCGGGTACTTAAACCGCTGCGAGTCGATCAGGAAGGTGGTGAGCGTCATGAAGGTGCTGGCGGCGCACAGGCCGCCCCACAGCGCCACCCACACGGCGGCGAACTCTTTCTCGTCGTGCGTGAAGAACGCGCCGCGGCAGGGCAGCGCGCAGCCGGGCACCAGCGCGCCGCTGCTGTTGGGCGGTGCGGGGCCGGGCGCGCGCGTGCTCACGAGCGGCGGGCGGCACGCGCACGCGCACGCGCCGCCGCCGCCCGGCGCCGCGTCGGCCCCCGGGGTGGCAGCGGCGCCCGCGCAGTTTTTTGGGTCAGTGCAGGCGGGGCGGGGGCGCGGCCGCGCAGGCGGTGGCGGCGGCTCGCGCGCGCGCTCCGTCTCCTCCATGCACAGCAGGTCGGGGTCGCCGGAGCGCGGCAGACGCTCGCACGCCATGCGCTCCGGCCACTGGAAGCCGTACTGCTGCATGAGCGGCGCGCAGCCGGCCCGGGCGCGCTCGCACACGCTGCGACACGCCGGCAGCGGCTTCTGGTAGTCCTCGATGCAGATCGGCGTGTACACGGAGCAGAGGAAGAACTTCAGGTCAGCCGAGCACCTGATCTCGACCAGTGGCCAGTACTGGTGAACCTGGAACGGAGAACACCAAATTATAAGTTAACTTTACAACCTGTTGGCCGTTGGGTAATTTAATAACAAATGTACCGAGTGCTTTTGGGATGAGCCAGCAGAGAGAAGAAGATACGACACTTGTATTTACAACCATTACTGTCACCACTAGTGCCACTTTACTTGTTACTGACGAAGTCGAGACATCTCTACGCCACGTATCGAAAACTGAATTATACCTACCCAAAAGCTAGCTTTGGATTTTCAAAATGTGGTGATACTTAGGGCAGTGACAAAGATACGAACCTCTAATCCGGCCTCCTCTTGCGTATCATGGTCGAGAGCGTTGGGGAAACTGGTCAGGTTGTAACCGATGCCTCGGCACATTGGGATGGTGATCTCCTGACAGCGTGGCTGCACCGCGCCGACCACCGACAGGGCGGCGAGCCCCATCAGTGCCGACCACATGGTCACTGGTGACATTTACCGCATCTGGAAATAATACAAATAGACAATATAGCATCATATTACACAGGTCAACATCATATTTAAGGTGTAATCGGTAAATGTATCCTCAAAAACTATGCATTCGTAGTATAGTTTCAAATAGGAGATCCAGAGCTCAGACGATTCTGGGGACTAAAAGACCAGGGTCAAATCTAATATTTGTATTGATCATAGCTAGTTTGAACTAACGAAACACGATATTTTATTGATGTCATTCTAACCTGGAGAGTTATAAAAAGTCAGGTCATGATTTCCTCAAACTGAACAGTTTATTTTTTTTAATCGTCTTTTTTAAATCTCTACGCGATTCTACATCATTATGAATTCTACTAGTAGACAGCTGAACTATAATGACATTGTACAGTGTGAAATATATCAGAATATCTGCAATCTGAGCGATATCAGGTCCGTTATCATATGGTTATCAGGCATTACACAATGGGCGTTACGTATCGTGTGGCTACCGTGCCTCACCAACGAGTTTATTGCTAAGATAGCAGCCTATAAATACACTCAATTATACTTGGGGAAGCCCTTCTCTTTAGTGCTGTATAATCGTTATTATTTGTTTATAATATGAGAATCAATACAGTAATGTAACTATTGATGTAGCAAATTTTATCATATTTTGATGAAAACACGTAAATATTAGAAGAAGGTGGCTTAGATAAAAAATTTCAACAACCAACGGTGGAATAAGTTATTGAAATTCTTTGGCTTGAAACAAAAATGTATGTTCACATGTTCACTATCAAATCTATACTAATATTATAAAGTTAATACTATCAGGCGTTACTTTTCGGAAGTCCATAGTTAAATAAAATAAATCTAACTACTTTGCAATATTCCGCCACATGCAAATTACCCAACTCTCGTATTTATTCATGCACAATACAATATTATAAACATTGTAAAGTTTGCGAGTTCGAGGAGTTGTTGGATCTACTGAACTTTTAAAATTATTTGACAAATATTAGCTATTACGTGCGTGCTTTAGCCTTAGACCAACCAATTCGTCCGAACTCTGAGGCTATAGGCTGTTATACGATGCGATACTGTTTGTCCCGGTAGAGGTTTCTGTAAGTATGCCACAACAACTCAATAAATTCAACAATCAACATCTACTGTAAGCTACTAAAAGCTCATAAAGACAAATTTGTACTGACTATAAAAACAAATAATGTGAGTAAAACAGTTTGTTAGCATTCCAATGCGCGCTGAACTGTTGAATCAGTGTAATAAATAGTGTTATTTATTTCTGGAGTAACATATGCCACTGTATGTTCTACACGTACTGTTTAAACATAAGACAGGATGTGTCACGGTACTTTTGTACCTACTACAGCGATTCTTATAGATGACTCGTGATTAGAATATTGGTTGTTAGATTGTCTCGATGACAATTAGTATATTAAGTAACGTTCGTAGAGCGATATTACTAATTCAGTGCTACGAGTATTGATGCCTACTGAGGCTTCATTTCGTGTAAAAGGCCCCTTATCCCTTTAACATCTCTAGAGCCAATCCTTAGGAACCTATTACCTATACGCGGTGCCCCTAGTGACAAACGGACAAGACTCTGGCAAGGATAGGTACCTAATGTGATCGGAAATGACAATAGACCTGAAATTAACAATTCTGTCTACTCTTTCGGGGATAAAGGCGTGAATCTTAGTAGTATTTGAGCGTGCGAGCATAAATGACTGCAGCTGTAAAATTCCTTGTCGAAGCATTGAATCGACAACAATACCACAGTACACTCGCTGTAAATAGGTAATATTTATTGTTATTGCCTACTGTATTTTGTTAAGAAAGTAATTAGGCAGAATCTCCCGAAGTTAACACGTTTATCTAATAATCTATGTGTATTTAGTTGGCACCCGTCAAACCCAGTGGTTAATGCGCTTTTAACGACATGCCATATCGACACATGGCTGTTCCCTGTTCCGGAATACGCCCGCCGATACAGAACTAGCTACAACTTTACATAAAGGTTAAATTAAGAGACATTTGGTGGTTACACTTTCTTTAGCGTGTAACAAGTAGGTGCTACACAACACAGATAAGTAATCTTACACTCAATTTAGTTCGTTCAGATATTTTTCCCGGTAGTGTTTTTGATTTGGAATAGTTCAAGTTTACAATGTTTCTGTTGCGAAAATTATTTACTAACTAATATTGAAGTACCAATTAAATATTAGTATAGTATTTTAATAACAAGAAATCAAATGCAATAAACTGCAAAGCACCAATAATAGGTCCCTTAATACTCGTACATTATTACACAGACGAACCTATTTTCGTAATTCATAATGGATACATGGACCACAGAAGTATTTAGAGTCGACTTACACAGTACATAAAGAAACAATAAGTTTATTTTAAGTGAAGATAGGTTTATTAATAATAAGTTAACTTAGTAATCAAGGGACTGACGGAATCATACATCAGAAACACTAATATGCAGCTATAAGCTACAAGGATCGAACGTCATGAAGACATGGCTAAGGAGACTACACAACAACCGTAACGGTTTAATTATACAATCTCACCGAAACGTTCGAGGATCAAAGTATGGTAATTAATACCACAAATTTCTATGATAGCTCTTTTACTGTTGAAGCCGCACGTTTGTGGAATGCACTGCCACTGCAGGTGAGACGCGCACAGTCACTGTCGTCCTTCAGGACCTTGTTGAGAGACCATTACTTGTCGCTTGTCTTATGATAATGTGGTGTACAATAAAGAATTTTTATGTTTATGTTATGTTAATTGGTTAAGTACTTCAAATCATCATTTTAGCTTTTTTACCAATTGACTTGGGGTCGGATTTCCAGTCTAACAGCGATTCGACTGAACTTCGATATTTTCCGTGGAGCGACTGCCATCTGAACTTCACAACCCATGGGTGATCTCGAAGCTCTGTAGTTAGAACAATCGGATTTTGTTTTAGGGCTTCAAATACCCGTAGCGACTGCCATAGATTCCCGTATGACAACCGGGACCGACCGCTTAACATGCTCTCCGAGGCCTCAATGTCTTAAGAAATGGTCACTCATCCTAAGTTGGGTATCTCTAATAATAGCATGATTAACTTATTAACATGTACCGTTAATAGTTATCCCGTTCCTAAACTTTAGGGTTTTCTGACTTCCTGTTTGTATAAGAACCACAGTCTCTGACCGATCCGTATAGAGGTATTGAACCGTTGTGGGTGTCAACTGTCTTCTCACGACACACTATCTACATATAAAAGTTTACAATGTATGTAGGCGACCAGTTCTATTTTGTGTGGGGATTTTATTGTCATTGTTTATAGGCGAGCTAAATTAACAACTTTATCGCTTTTAGTTACAACAACGTATTTAGTGATTTAAGTCGGAATTGCGTGTACTTACTAGTCAGGTAATACTACTTGTGTTAGGAATGGGTTCATACCAGTAGCATAGTAGAAAAAGAGAAGTAGGGAAACTCGGGCCCAAACGAACGATAACTGCAACGTTAACACGTAGGAGGGCTGTCGTCGAAAATTCTCGACACATGAAATTCAAACGGCGTGTTTAACTTCTCTTTTTCTACTATGCCATTAGTGTGGTAATCGGTAATTGATTTCATGTCGTCGAAACGCAAACCCAACGCTTAGCCACCACACTACATACGCATCAGTCTTTACACATGAACCAATGCTCATCGCCAATAGTACAACTCCTGTTCTTTTCCAGTTGGTAGAACCACAGATAATGTAATATAATTCTTAATATAATTATTATCAGTAGTTATTTTCCAACAACAATAAATACATATTCCTTAAAGAGTATTTTCCGCAGTATTAGTAAGTAACAGCGAACATTCAAATCAAGCAAATTAAAAGTAATAACTAAACAAATAAAGATATGAAAAAGAGTAAATTACCAATAGATATTCATTGTCAATCCCGTGTTCTCAACAAACGTAATAAAACGTGAGATAGAAAGCTGGAGGGCGATTGAGAGCGAATGTACTACAATTACTAATGCCCGTTGTTTACTACACTTATTAAGCTAACTCTATATTATTTGTTGTCATTGAATCAATCAATAAATCGCTTCATTGCAAAAAGGCAATTAGTAAAACTTAACAACTAAATTAAGTTCTAGTTAGAAGCAAAACAACACGCAAATTATTACTCATTGCGGCAATAAATTGCTCAGAAATGCACTTAGCTAAATAGAGCGTCATGCTTTTCACCAACGAGTGTGGTTCGGTCTCAATAGGGGCGTGGGCGTGCCTTATGGTTTATTACAGTCGCACGTTTATTCCGGTTCACTGGAACTAGTAATAGTTGGCGTCGCGAGTTACCAACGACACCTTATTGTCGGAACGTGTTGTACGGTACGCTGTACGCACCTACCTACCACTCGCACTCGCACTGTTTGCTTTAAACCTAATTTTATTGAGTTATTCAGAACTGGGCTATTTTTATTAGTTCCGCGTCCTGCCTTGGCTTTAAACGTACGCTGAGAACTGAGAAGTTTACCTTTGATTATATTGCATGACCGTATCGCTTACTGTAATTGAGACTCTTTTATACTTCAGAATGATTTGTTGAACGCAAGTTTTGACAATTTTAAAACATTATATTGGCATTAGAAAACTCTTAGAATGAAGATAAATGAGTAACATCCTGTCGGCAACTGGCAGTTTGCCACGAGGTGGTGTGCTCATACAATAAAGAGTTGTAGGTGTCTTTTACTTGGTGTTTGTTATCTGTGGTGGATTAGGTTCAAATTTGGCATATATTGTTGTGTACAAAGGTTGATGCCCGATCACCTGGCCGAGTGCCAAACTGTTTAAAAGCTTATAGACTTGTGTTATGGGACAAATCACGAACGTGGGCGGTACAAGTGTATACGTAGTTATGAATTAACGTGTCGTAGCTAATCATTAACACGACGATAAATTATGTGGGACATAGACGAGTCTGGCTTGGCACGAGAATGATTTATAGAGTGTACCTAATGTCAGACGATGAGTCAATGTAAAATTGAAATAGAGAGTAAGAATCCTGTTCGTGTTTAATTAAATTAACTTTTTAATTTTATCAGATTGCCAAGGTCGAGGCCTACGTCGGTTAGAGTTAACAAGTCACAATAGAATAATGGAGAAGAGGTAACTGGACACAAACATATTGTGCAGTTGATTGACATGCACGCACATCAGTTTTTGTTTATGATAGTTGTTAAATTAAGGGACTTATATGAAATGTGTTACGATAAAAGACTTTTTCGCATAAAACCATGATATGTACCTACATAAAAACTACGGTATTAGCAGAATTCGCTCACACTATCTCTAGCACCTCGACCCACACATTTCTACATTTGCTACTAATGAATATGCGCGCGTCCGATATCTGCTCGAGCATTCAGTCGAGATGTTCACAATCAATACGCGAATTTACGAGCGGCCTCGTCAACCAGAGACGAATGTAGATCACAATACGAGTATTATACGACACGCTATACGGTGTATTTCTAAGAGTAAGAAAAGTATAGGATCTTAATACGGAGATAAGTATTTAGTATGTAAAAAAAGCAGTGCCTGTTTAATGGTTGCCGCAGTGACATTCCATAAACGTCGCTTACCAATCTGACCTACAGTAAAAACTATTATTGCTTTAATTTTATAGTTATTTTTATTTACGACAAACGCACAATGGACCGCCCCGTGGCCACATCTCGACCACGGGGCCCCGCGGTCGTCGCGGTCGCGTCGTAAAAATCCTGCGACTTTTACGTCGAGTCGCAAAGTCGACGAACGCTGTTTTACGAGCGATTGCTTCCTGTGACTGTAGGTAATGTATAATTAGGGCTGTAGCTGTACACAATCCCATCGATGACGAATTTCATTCACATGCATTTGGTTCATGATTACCTTTAAATTTTTTCGTCGTATCTGATTCTTACTTTGCTGGGACATAACGTAAATACGCGAACACCCGCTAGTATTGAAGTAAATTCACTGTTATTTGTGTAATTTATCACATTCTCGATTTAATTATTCATCTCGATTTTGTATAAGATTTATTCAGGACTAACCCGCATGTAGCAGCCCTATGTATAAATGTTCCAAGTGTGTAAAGGAGCACGTAAGATTAGTAATATAGGGGTGCTACTTTAAAGTAGAACTAAGTTTTAAGCACATTTTGTTGCGTGAGTTATGATAAATGTGTTTCCTGCCCACCTGCCGCCGCGTGTGACAAACTTATGACTTAGAATTAAACTTCAAGTTACGTGATTACTCGGCTTTGGAGCAGGTAAATGGAGCTGGAAAGATTTTATACTGTGTAATTGATTTTGTGAAGTTAGCCATGACGACCTTTTTGTTACCTTATACAAACAATACTAATTATACAGGGCTTCCTTAAAGTTTACTGATCTTAATTGAACTAGGGTGTATAAGGTTTCCGCTAAGATCTTAGCATCCAGTGCAAGTGGTGTACCTGCCGATCAACGGACAAGGCTGACTGAAGAGTGGGACTAACAAACTAACTAAGCGATTATTGTTCTTATTAAATCCCTTCCCCACAAACACAAACAGGCGTGACTTATGTGTGAATATATTGCATCTACAAACATTTCCCATCAGTAGAAGCGTATACCACGTAAGGATAGAAGATCCTCTTATCCACTTTGAGTCCCTGGTATTGTAACAACACTACAGATCCATTCCGTACCTAAGTCACCACAATACGAGTATACAAAGTGACAGATGGTACATAATTTACGAGCTACACAACACATAAACCGACCGACGGGGCAGAAGTCGCCTGTTCCGCGTTTACCACCTATAAACCGACCGCTCGCATACCAACGTGTGATCCCAAATGTCTCTCTGGTATGAGGAATTGCCAATTTGGGTTTAGGACGACGGCATAAAGTACATCATCTTGAGGTCAAATAATAGTACAATGTTAGGCACCTGACCTTTGTAATAAAATCTGTCTGAAAATCATAATACCGTTTGTATGGTAGAAGATTGAATGAAGTAATGGTATAAGATGTTCAAACTTTTCAAAATAATTACATCATTCTCGCAAAAATATAAGACATTAAAACGTCGACAAATGTACGAGAGACTGTCTCAGAGAGAGCAGCCGTTCTGGTCTCTCTGAGACAGTCTTGAGAATGCCTCGTTTAGAGGTGAAATATTTGTCGACGTTTTAATATTCTTATATTTTTGCGAGAATGATGCAAATATTTTGAAAAGTTTGAACATCTTACTTACGTTTTTTGTCATGGATTTTCGCCAGGTAACGCCTGATTCTATGCAATATTTGAGATTGAATGAAAACGTGATTGAAGAAATGAGTCGAAAATTAAAACGTATAGGCATTTTTAAACAGTTTATCTGGTTGCATTTGTTCTGAAACGGATGTTCAAAAACAACGGAACAAATTAAGGATTCAAAATAGTTAAGCAATGCGGTACAATAAAAAGTTTATGCAATCAATCGTCAGGAATAGGAAGCGATTGTTTTCAAAGTACAATGCAAGTTTAGCACATCGAGACATCCTACGACTGCGTCATACATATTCAACTGACTCTAATTAAGACTGTTTTCAAAACATTATGGGTAGTAATCACATGGTTAATTAGTTTTACGGGTTACACAAGAAAGGTTTTGCAATTTTGGTAACTGCATTGATTTATCAATTAAGATCATTCGAAGAAATGTCAGTTATGGACCCAAGAAGCAAGGACAAGGTAGAGCTAACTGAAGGCAGACATACATAACGTCTATGTCCCCGAAGGGACAGACAGAGGTACATTACACACCCACACTTTTCCAGTAATTTTGTATGTCCCACGTAATAGGGGGCAAGCCTATTCCCGTTACCGGCCACTATAGAAAAATCAAATAGCCAGGACAGATGTTACATTAATAGATTCTCAGCATTCCGAGCTCAAGGCTGACTCAAACGATTAAAAATATAACTGGCACAAAAATAGCTTACAGGATTCTGCCGTGAACATTCAATCTGGTCTAAAAATTCGGAGTGTTGACTAGCAAAGAATAATCGTTCAGTAACAAGCTTCCGTAAGTAATTAAGTCTTTAGGTCCGTGAACAGCACATAATATGAACAAAAACTCACTTCCAAGACATTAAACCACGCATATTGAACACGATGTGGCTCGTTAGTATACGCCATTTTTTCTCCAGTTTTGATTGATTTAGTATTCAATGATACGGGCTCATAATTATATAATTTTAGTTTTTAGAAGTAGTTTTTGTGACATCGTTATGTGTTTTTCGAAAGGTATAATTATTGATTAGCTTCCTTCCAAATTGTATTAGGAAGATTATAGCGTATATAGCGGATATTATTGTCTTTTGAATTTAGCTTTTTTACATTTCAAGATTTGTCTAAATTTAATAATTATTTACATTACTGTAAACTACAACTACCTATGTGTAAGATTAATATTTGCAAAGGCATCGCAAATATTGCTACACATCATCACAGACTAACAATGTTCCTTAAAGGTTTACCACATTTAATAGCAGTTCTGACTGTCTGGGCTAAGAAGTAAACAGCCTTCTAGTCTTTCGGGGCACTTGAGTAACGTCTTATGACATTCGGGCAAAACTCCTTAGGCAGACAGACAGTCGAGTTACAGTAGAGCTCACAAAAGTCCCACTTTTCTCAGTTATACAAACTGTTCATAGAAACAATACTTATTGATGAGATTGATTGATCTTTCCGTCATCTTGTGTCGCATTTTTTTTGTTTTAAATAACGTCCATTGTCTTTATTTTTCGCTCCGAACACGCGACTTTCAAAGAGCTAATGGCGACAGCGTCTCATTTAGAAGCAGGTCAAAAAAATAAAACGTTATCGTTAACGTACAGATAGCTAGTTAAACGATAGTGTTTAATTAAGCATCAAACTTTTGAAAGTGATTTTTTTTTCATTTCTACAGTTTTTTAGGGTATTTGCGAACGTTAGTATGCGGTGATAATCGAGGTAAGTTTAATTTCATTTTCCGTTACTTCTGAACATTCGTAAGATAATTATTTAGCTAAAATTCATTAATGGGCTAAAAAGGCATGGCTTATTAGGTTACGGTAACTACAACACATCAGGTGAGCAAGTTTGCTTAAAAACAGTACATAATGATAGAACCTTTTAGCGTACTAAGTATTTAACTACCTAGGTACCTAATTTGTGAATATAAACCCTACCATGTTATACTATGGATACCATATTTTGGAGAGCGTGCAGACTACCCGGCGATTGACGGTAATCTAAAACATTCAACCGGGTCATAGTAAACATTATCTCAGTAATAATAAAGTTAATGTACGATACACATAGAGTCATTCACATCGATTAATTCCAATAATAACTTGTTAAATAAGTATCTGATATCATATGAAAAAGCTATAAAAAGGGATTCATTCTTCACCAGCGCATGTATCGATCTCTGCGGTAGGTAAAAAATACCGGATACCTACGAATTAATAATAATACATTCAATTCATTAGTTGGTGCAAGCACTACGTTTCTATGAATGCCCCATTGTTGTGAAATATCGTAACACTAACTATAAGTGGAAATAGGCATTGAAAGTGTAGCCAAACAAATAACAGCGTAAACTTGTCTAGTTTTAGTTAAAGTTCTCAAAACCGCTTCTTTGGAGAGACGATCAATCTGCATATAAAAAGGTTATATTTTTTGTATTACAATATAAAACGCAATAAGCTAAGGCCGGAGAACGGATTTCTACCGTTCACGCTCCTGTCTCCGAAGGAAAGTTAGGTCCCGGTTACAAAAATTTGCCCTTGCACCTATTCTGATCATCAAGCAGGACAATATGCTAAAACGCATGTCCCGTTTTAGATATATGGTTGTGCGGACGGACGGACAGACAGCAAGAAATGATGGTCTCCCAAATATCTTAGGCTGAATTAGAACAGTTTCTTTTCAGGAGGAATACTCTGTCCAAATGATTAACCAAGGCCAATGAATCTTATCTTACCTATTAGCTTTACGGTACATCATCATCACACAATATGCGTGGTAGTTTATTGACAATTTATAATGCTCTTAAAAAGATGTACCTACATTAAAAATATATTGGACTTTATAAAATATCGAAGACTTGCCACCGATTTATTATGATAATAGAGTCCGTAGTGTATAAATCCCGTCGCAAAGTGGCAGGTGTGTCTGCATCCTTATATGCGCAAGAGCAGGACGGTTCATTGTAAAATTATCGCAAATGAGTCACCTCTCCACGCGCATATTAAACTGCTAAAGGTGGTACGTGATTATGCGCGTGCGCCTAGCATCCATTATACGAAGTCATTACTGGCCTATGACACTAGAATACAATCATTATGACATATTTATACTTAGGTTATGGAACTTTTGTTTAAGTACTTTTTTAATATTAGTTAATTGCACAGTAATTATAATTCTGTAAGTACAATTATACTGGTCGCTTGTATTAGTGGAATTCCAAGGGGGGCAATAACCACTAGCTACCTACGCATTTTTGACCAAGCGAGCGAAGCGTCTACATTTCGAGATTGGACCATTTTGCTTTCGTATGTATGCCTGTATGTGTGTTCCGGGCTAGCAGCCACAGTCTTTATCCGATCTTCACGAAACTGGGCACAAGTGTTCCTTGATTTATTACTTATTTTTTCATCGTGAGCTTTTTGGGTTGGGGGGAAATTGAGGGAAAAAAGCTTAATTAATGTTATTAATGTTCTCGAGGTTTACTGTTCGACAAAAGGGGGGCGGGGGCACTAGATTATTTTGAGTTTCTTACCGGCTTCGCACAAATTACTAGAGGACTTCCCATTACTCAAGGATTATGTAGCACTCTAATGGTGAGAGTTTTTAAAATCGATTCAGGAAACTTATAGTTCATTTGTTACATACAAACAGAAAAAAGAAAATCATGCAAAAATATCTCGCGTTTGCAATCGTGTATTTGATACCATAAGAGCATTATGCTAATGTATGTTAAATTAATTTAGTTACCTAAAATAATGTAACTTAATTCAGTCGTGGGTAACGTTGGCATGTTTACAAATTTTTATTGTTTTCAGACGAGGAAACCAACTGGCAAGAACGGTTCCGCTTCAGCAATAACTTAAAATATTCTTGGCGCTAACTTCAGATACATTCATTATATTTTAGGTTTCTAACGAAGGCCACATAATATCTAATATAGAGACACACACACAAATCCTGTATTTATCCCCGAACTACCGACCGCGCCACGGAAGCAGTTAAATTTTGTAACAAATTAGTATAATATACAGTTAAGTTTTTCTTGTTTCCGTCTAATTATGTGTAGTTATTTTCAAACACTGATAGCCAACTAGCGTTATGAGTAGATTAACGACATAGTTGCCAAACAGATGTAACTGTCTGGTTTGATGTCTACTGTTTATTTACATTTATACTTACTTCTGAATGTGCTGGTGGAATGATACTCTAACATGTGCGACATTTATTTGTTGTTTTAAGTGTCTCTAGCTGAAACTATTTCCTTTGGCCCTATTTCAGCAAAACGTCGATACTTCTCTTTCTCGCGCATAGACTTTCTTTACTCAATCCAGGGCGTGAATTGTGCCTTGGTTAAAAACATACATGAGCAAAACTAGATACCCTAGGTCTCCTAGGGGATCTAATTTAGTTTTAAGTTTGTGTTAAAAAAATCTTCTCTCTTTTTTCTGTATTTTTTTCACCTTAAAGTATGTTATTCATTTAAATTCAAAGTAAAACTGCTTACACATTTATTTAAAATGTAGATCTATAACAATACTAGAGACGTTGGAGACATTCCGCGACTATAACTATGATTATATTTTAGACAGGTCACACATTTCGGCGTTTCGGCGAGTTCATAAACCGAGTTAAATTAATGAGGATAATGAGTAAAACGTTAGTAATTTCCGTTTCCGTTAAACTATAACTGGGTTCACATTCAACATTACTACTACTAATTCAACTACTAGGCATCCTAGTTTCACTGTTTATTAGGTAGAATTATTTCAAGGGTATGCATAGCTAGATTGAATTTCAAGCAATTATGTAAAGTAAATAGGTTCATAGATAATTCGATGTCCATCGAATCAGAAAAGTCGTCTATTATTGTGAACGATTTGCGATATCGGTAGGGGACACACCACTACTAGTAAGCAAGCAGGTCAACGTTTCCTACCTCGCAATTTTCCGCTTGACAAGTTAAAGTTATATTTTTACTTTGGGCGCCAAGTTATACGAGGAAGCGGGATGTTTAAGAAAATCAGTGCGAGAACAACAAGTCTGTCTTTTCTATAAAGTTGTATCGTGCTTGTTTGTTTGTGCCATCAGGTAATAATGATTAAACATATATTTCGGCAAAATTTGCTACGGTAATAGTTACATAAGCTTTTGTGTCCTCGGCGTAGATTCCCGTGGGGTTCGGAAACTACGAAAACTATTTCACGCCTCCGTTAGTCTGAATGTAAACGTGTCAACGGAAATGAATTATTTTTATAGCTTGATTAGTGCGGTTACATGGCTCGTTACAGATGTGTAATAGTCACGTCATAAACACGTCGTAAAATATCAAAAACTGCAACAAAATAGATCAGGTTCTACAAAACTAACTGAATATTATTTCATGATGTTTTCGTGTAAATAATATTTTACAAATATAAAAAGATCGTCGTGTTTGTTTTACTCACCAGTGGACGGCAGCATTTACATCAAGGTATGTGTTATACATACATACTCATGAATTCAATTTCACCCTGTATATAGGATTTGTCGTTTTCGGTTCTAATTTGGAAGCCTCTCTTTACCTTTCAACAGTATAGCCGTATTACCGTAGTACTATTCCCTATTCTGTGGTATTACTGATGCTGAACAAAGGTTAAAACAAACAATTGATAAAAATAAAGCAAATATTTGGTCGGCCCGTGTCCGCTTCTAACCTGCACCGCACGTAATTTTGATATTTCCAATTTAAAAGTTTTCAATGACATAACAGCCAAAATTTTGCGCTTGTCGGATTAAACTATCAGAGTAAAGTTTTAAAAAGGTTAATGCGAAATTGCCGATTACTTTACAAATTTCTTTCATTAGAATAAGGTAATCTAGAACAATACTTATTTAATATAATATTTAATAATTGGTAAATAACAGGCCTATCAAATGTTATGTAGCACCAATAAAAGAAGTGATTGTATGTGAAAACAATACGTTTCTCCGGCAGTCTGTATTACAATGCTACCTGTGTTATGTATTAGTGTATTTATGGTGATAATTATTCATGTTGAAGAGATTCCATTCCATAAATAACTACATAAAAAACAAATACATAAAAACTTTTAAACGTGCCAAATTCTATCACCAGATGGCTGTGAACTCGACCATATCGAAGGACAGAATGTGAACCGGCTTTATGACATTTTAATGTAAATGTTGTCGCTGGATTCACATTTTTGCTGACTACCGATGCCCGGTCGCCTAAAATATGTACCTATGACGCAACTAGTTTCCATAGTTTGGCGGTTAAATGACATATTTTTCTTATCGTTTGTTAATTTCGTTCGAAATTCAAATATCATTGTTATGTAAAATGATTAGATAAATTCTTTGGAATTATTCGATCCAAATTACAAGCCAAGTTCAGCTTTAGATTTAGGTACATGTGTGGCAACTGGCAACGTCAAGGTAAATTAAGGTTACAATATAGACCTTTGTTAAATGACTTCGAATAGGTGTCTTATTTTAATCCCCTGACATTAAATTATTAAACAACACATTAGGATGTCTTAATCTGAATTGGAATCGCAATTTCTAAATACAATCTCGTTTTCAAAAACATTAAAAATAGCAAACTCGAAGGTCGGTACTATGGAAAGGTTATTAAACTGAGGCCTCAGGGGAAATGTTGAAAATATCATCACGTTTTTGCAAAAGTATTGGGGACAGAATTTATGTTTAACATTGATAAATCTGGGCAAACAAATCGTGAACTACAGATATAATTCCATATGAGGACAAACACTAGCACACTAATATTATTGAATTATATCATAATCATATTCGTAGAATTTTTCAAAAATAAACTGTGCAATTTGTTAAAAGTTTTTGGTTTTTTTTAATAGAATGACCATTTCCAACATGTTACGCGAAACAAAGCAAACTAAAATTTTAAACATAGAACAATAAGAACATCATTCAGACATTGACAATAACATTTCCGACTATATTCTCGTTTTGTCTATGAGTTTAAAATTTTTAAAAGGAGTAATAATATGGGCAATTAAAAATGGTCAAGGACTTTCGGCATTGCAAAAATTACTGCGAAATGTTCACGGCGAGAAAAAACAAGAGGTCGATATTTTCGCAAGAGCTCAAGTCTTTTAGAGCTTGCGGGCTTTAAAACTAGTATGAAATTGCCGTGGTTTACTGATAGATATTTTGAATTGAATGAAAACACTTTCATGGTGTGAGATTCTCGAGTAATTTTTTTTTCATATGCTAGCTATGAGGTTTCTTCTTTCAAAAAATGAACAACATTCGATTTTTTTCATTTAAGTAAATAATATTATAATGTAAGTACAAACAAAATATAAGTAATCGCTGTTTAAGTATAGCATTTCTTAAGTACCTAATCATCGCCAAGTACCTATTTGTAAAATCCTAAAAAATGCCGTCTAGGATTTTACAAATAGGTATTTGGCGATGATTACTTAAAAGAAATGCTATGCTTAAACAGCTTCAAAGAAAAAGCTTCAGTCGTTTGTCTATGGCCGTGAACTGTGTGTCTAGTACCAGTTTCTTACGTTAATTTACTCGAAGTACGTTTTCGTATTCCTCCATATATTTCACACAGTTCCCTGACGTACCGCTAGGGGGCGCTGGTGTGAAATGTATGGGAATACGAAAACTTATTTCGAGCAAATTAACGTAAAGAACTGGTACTACACACTCTGGAAACTTGTGAGCTACAATATGATAGAGTTTGTAGTCCCTTGGCGTGGAGCAACTTGCAGGTGGAGTTGACTTAAGTCTTAGTACTTAAGTTGACTAAGGAGTACTACTAGGAGTCTTTTTACCCACAAAAGTAATTGGATATTCGACGAGGAGAAATGTGGAACACGTGCGTTAGTGCTAGTATCATAGACATCGTCACAAATGTCACTCCCTTTTGTTTCATACAGGGACTTTTTTCATATCGATCCCTTGCAGGTAACCGGGAGAGGATGATTTATTGCCTGCCTTGTTTGTTCAAATAATCGGTCCCCTGGCAAAATTTGTGTCGTCACACGAAATGCGCTCGTAAAATTACAATTGGACGAATCATTTTCGTATGCAACGAACCAGAACGCATCTCGATTTAATGGCTCTAAAACGAAAATACCAGCGCAATGTTGGCGCGATAATATTTGGACAATACTGAGTATGCTCGCTAAATATCCACGAGAATTTATTGCTACGCTAAATCGAGAGGAGTCATCACGCGCCTGTGGATGATATATTTAAATAACGAATAAGCAGCGCCGACGTAAATGCCTAGCTGTAAATAATCTTAGTAATCCTACATTAATATTAGTATAATGCGAATAAATAAGCAATTCTATAGTTAAAAAAATCTTAAGTTTACTCAAAGCAGTTTAGATACTCGAGATTAAAACGATATTTCCACATACGATATGAAAGCTAGAACCACCTGGTTGACTTGATTAGAATTATTTTGTCAAAATACATAATACATGTTGTACTCAACGGTTGTAATAGTGTGATCGTACATACTAGTATATATGTACTTAATACATATTGCAAGATAAGCTCCTGATAACAGACGACACCAGTTTAGGTGTACTCTTATATCTTGCAGAAATCCTGCTAAGTTACCCTATACCTTACGTCATTACGTCAAAAGTGATTTGGATTCTGATCTCGATTTTTTTCTTCTAATTAATTCCGAAACATTTTAAATTGAGAACGCTTTCTTACTTCGCGAAATTTTTGGTAGGCCGTTTTAAGTTTAAAAAAAAAGAAAATTACAAACTATTTATATAATAGGTCTTTACCTATGAAATTGCCGTTTAGACTTTAGTCGACAATGACGAATTAAAGGTGATTGTGGAAGCCGATGAAACACAATCTACGGCTGAATTAGCAGCAGCCTTCGACGTTAGCGTCAAAACAATATTGGTCCATTTGGGTCAAATTGGCAAGGTAAAAAAGCTTGACAAATGGATGCCCCACGAACTCTATGATCGCCAGCGCGAAGTACGCGTCGAGGCAAGCCTTGTATTGCTCAACAGACACACAAATGAAGGAATTTTGAACCGCATTGTTACTTGCGATGAAAAATGGATTCTGTTTGATAACCGCAAGCGCTCAGCAAGTTGGTTGGATCCTGGTTCAGCACCTAAACAATGCGCTAAACGAAAACTTACCCCTAGAAAAGTGATGGTCACTGTTTGGTGGTCTAGCGCCGGTTTGATTCATCACAGCTTACCAAACGGGGTGAGCATTACTGCAGATGTGTACTGTGAAGAACTGAACACAATGATGGAGAAGCTGGCACATCTCCAATCAGCATTGGTCAATCGCTCGTCTCCGCTGCTCTTGCACGACAATGCGCGACCTCATACTGCACAGCAGACGGTCTCCAAATTGCAAGATCTGGGGTTGGAAGCTCTCCGTCATCCGCCATACTCACCAGACCTTGCGCCTACAGACTACTACTTTTTCCAGAATTTGGATAACTTCTTGGCGGGAAAGAAATTCAATACCCGAGAGGCAGTACAAAATGCCTTTGAAGAATTTGTTGCCTCCCGTCCAGCTGATTCTTTAAGAAGGGCATCAATAAACTGGCGCTGCGTTGGCAAAGATGCATTGATTGCATGGGTAATTACTTCGATTAATACAAATAAAAAATACATGAAAAAAAAACGTTTAATTTTTTTCACACAAAACGGCAATTTCATAGGTAATATTATATCATATTTTTTTATTGTACAAGGAACAATGCACATACAGCCTATTTTGCATAACAAGAAGTGTTAGATGATTGTTTCCAGTTATCTATGGTTTGTAACACATGTAGAGACAGTACGCTCTGATTGTGAAATTATCTATGATCGATCGCTAGTGCTGTTTAATTACTCGACTACTGGTTATCAATTCATAGTATGATTTATTGATATTGGCCGTATCGCGATAGTGAGTGACACCAAAACTAAATTTCGGGCACGACTTCTTGTAATAGTTGTTTAGAGATAAATGTAGATAACATATATTTCTGGTTTCAACGTTAATTTCCTATTATAGATGGTAACTTTAATAAACAATATAAACTGTTAACAAAATGAACGCCAGTTTAGAGATTATAGTCGTGGTTATTTCAAACCTGTTGTTCTATTGTTTCCTATAATATGTAAAACACATGAATCAGTCTGAATTAAACATTCAACGATGGAAATGTACCTTGCAGATCACTTTGAACCTGTCATATTAAATCAACAGCTTTCTATACGTGGATGATGTAAGTTTGGGTCTTTAGAAGGTAACCGTGCCTAGTTTTAGATGAGGAAATTTTAAATACACGAAAACCTTCCTCGAGAACCACACTATCCATTGGTTAAAACCGCATCAAAACCCGTTACGTAGTTTTAAAGTTCTAAGCATACATAGTTACGGAAGCGACATTGTTTTATAATATGTAGTGATGATTATTAATCAACAAATTTTACAATATGAATGAATCGTAAAAAAGTGTTGGTCAGTTGGCTGGTTCGAGTCCGGCCCAACGCGTTTTTGCTATTCACATTGTAATATTATTTTACAAAAGTTAACAAACTTCAATGGTTAGGAAAATAATATTATTGTACCTATATGTATAAATATTAATTGACTGAGGGAGCGAAGCGACCGAAGTCTCCGTTTCAACTTGCAGACTGGGGAGAATTTCTTTCATCGATACCTCTACATCTCTACATCTACGGGTTCTGTCAGATCATGTTTGAGGCCGTATTTATCAACATGCATGAAACTTTACATACACACTCCTTGCTTACAATGAATAACATTTGAATATTTTTTGGATTGGATGACAAATGAAAGAGTAACTAGGTCGCCGCAGTCGCGAAACGTACCGTTACGCTGCAGCATATATTTGAGCGAAGCGAGTTTAAATTCAAAATTCTGGCATCGTAATAACGTGGGTAATTCAGTAAGCTATTGATGAGTGCAAGAAAATTCGAAATCGGCCGAGTATTCGCCGAGAAACAATTTAACATAAATCGTTTGAAAAATTATTTGAGTCACCCGTTGAGAGCTCCGCTCGCCTTCGGCTCGCTTCGCTCAATAAAGAAAATTGAAGAAGAAATTTTCTAAACAAAGCCGCTCCCGAAGTCTACGGTTCACAGAATCACTAGTCATAGAGTCTTAAGAGTCTTGCTATTACTAGATGTCTAGTCTTGTTTATATTCACACCCTGGTGTCAACACTGCGAGGTTTCCGACGACGACACCGCACTCCATACGTTGGTGGAGTGCTCCGCGTGGGCGAGTCAGCGCCGGGACCTCGTAGTGGGTCTGGGCGTGGATACCCTCTCGCTGGGGACCATGCTTCAAGCCATGGTATCCAGCGGGAGTAGGTGGAACGCGGCCGTGTCCTTCTGCGAGCAAGTCATGCTCGCGAAGGAGGCGGCCGGGAGGGAGAGGGAGCGTACCCTCCCCGCCAAGTTCCGTAGTCGGCGGCCAGGCCGTCCCAGACTATGCGACTACGCCCAAGACTATCGTCCTCCATGATCGGGGCCTGAGGACGGCGGGATCGCCACCCACCGTCCTTACAGAAGCAGGCTAGAAAGGTTGCGTGCTGCGGGGCCTTTGCCCCATAGCACGTAACCAGATTCACTCACTGACGCGGGATAAAACCCGACCCCAATGACGCGGGATTCTCGTCCCGACCAAACACCCGCAGAGACCACAGAGGTGGTCAAAGTCCGCCGGGCGCCACTGGACATACCCTGTGCTAGTAAGCAGAGACGCCCGGCAATGGACGTTAGAGCGGCCGCGGCCTTGGGCCGCGGAATTAAAAAAAAAAAAAGTCTTGTTTATATTATATAATTAACGGATATTATATAAATTATATACCACAAAAACCTTCCTCGAGAACCACACACAACCATTGGTGAAAACCTCATCAAAATCCGTTGCATAGTTTTAAAGATCAAGCATACATACGCGGAAAGTCGGAAGCGAGTTTGTTTTATATATGTATGTATGTTATGATTATGATGATAATGTACTTACTCCTAGTAATGTTCTGCTTCGATTTAACAGGTGAATAAATGATATCTGGCATTCCTATAATAATAACATAAGTTGGTATAACATCTATAAATAAGTAGGTAGTATAGATAATATATAATGTAGGTATGTATCCCAGATCAAATATTATCCAAACACTCATTGTGTGAGTACAGGTTGTTGCGTCAGCTTGCCGCGCACTTGTCTTGAACAGGCTCTCGTTATCGTATGAATAGCCACTGTTGATACACTCTGCTACTTGTTTAGATACCCGTCCAACTATTATAGAATGACAAGTATTTACTTATACCTTTAATATTTGATACGGTTAAAATTTTAAAGGTTTATATTGAGTATAAGGTTGTTATTATATTTCCCTAATGCCAAAGGAAGCGGCCGAGAGGGAGAGGGAGCGTACCCTTCCCGCCGAGTTCCGAAGTCTGCGGTCAGGGCGCCTACAAACGACTTTCATGATCAGGGCCCGAGGACGGAGGGCTGGCCACCCGCCGTCCTTACAGAAGCAGGTTAGAAAGATTCTCTCACCGACCCGCGGGATAAAAACCCAACCCTAACGACAGGGATAAATCCCGACCAAACCCCGGACAAAGGCCACACCGGTGGCCAAATTCCGCCGGGCGCCACTGGATATTCTTAGTGTGCTACTAACCATAGGCGCTCGGTAACGGACGTAGGAGCGGCCGCTGCCTTAGGCCGCAGAATTAAAAAACCCTAATGCCAAAGTGTTATGTTTCCCGCGCATGTCTTGTATGTAGTTTGATTGTATTTTTATTTTCCCATGATGAGAGGGAAATATATGTATATGCAAGTGCATAATATGCTTGATACTTTTGCGCTCTGTAGTCTGTAAGTCTATCTGTACTACAATATGTCAGTATAATTTATTTTCTACTACAGAAGTTTCTAATTGAACTGTAAACTTGCAGAGACTCACTAAACTAAATCAAATTTATCAATGTTTCTAAGTAACTGACTCAGAGAAGCAATTGAAAAAACTATAATTTCTCATTTAGGGATTGTCATCTCTTTTTTAGACAACCATCTGCATTATGCGACGGATTACAGAGTTTCGATAATAAAAAAATCGAAACCAAAAGAGTCGGTTACAAACATACAAGCAAGCAAACATAAAAGTGAAGCTAATAAAAGCGTAGTAAAAACAGGTATACCTTTCGTTAACATAATATATGTAATCCTAAAATGTTTTGGCACAATGAATTTGGCATACTTTTTTTGGCATAACTATACTTGGTCATAATTGATTTTTAGCAGGATATGTACAGTGGCATAATTATATTTAGGTCTAATATATTTATGCATAGTTATAATTTGCACAATGTTTTTAGGCATAGTGTACATTCGCCTAATAGTATATATTACTAAAATTTTATAGGTATAAATTAATGAAATGAATGAAAAATAAAAAAGTTACTTTAACCAGTATTTCCTATATTATATAGTGTCAAAGTAGGTTTAGGTTCGGCGGGGGTGGCCCTTGGGCCACCCCTAAGCCGCCTTTTAATTATTTTACGTAGTTACTTATTCTGCGTAAGATGATTATGACTATATTCATTATAGTTGGATATGTTTATGCCTTTATAAAGCTATGCTTATAAATTTTATGCTTAAATATGATTATGCTAATTTTATTTATGATTAAGACAAATATGCTAAATTTGTTATGGATAAAAAAATTATGCATAAATATCATTAGTCTAGATTACCATGCTAGTAACCAGGGACGCCCGGCAACGGACGTTAGAGCGGCCGCGGCCTTGGGCCGCGGAATAAAAAAAAAAAAAAAAAAAGTCTAGATTACCATATGCCAAAATATTTTATGGTTATTTTTTTTATGCAAATGGATAGTGAACCGTAAAAACAACCGTATGAAGCCTACATGCCTCTTATCATTGATGTATTCTTACAAAAAGTCGTGGGTTTCGAGGACCTTGTATACATGTGGCCACCCATAGTGAAGGGTATACTCGTACATATATAAATAATTTGATAAATGGCGGATAGAACGGTAGCCCAGCGGGCGAGCGGGATCGTTAATATTGTTAATAGTACTTCATAGTCCCCAGACAGTTAACATGAGCATCTAGCTGAGCATGTGGAGTGTGCACGGTATAAACGTCAGTGAAGCTTCTCTCTTGCTTAAAAGAGGTGGGATTTGTTAATTACTTGTATGGTTGTCTATATCAAACCTACGTATCGCTGGTATCTTGCTGCTCGTCTCTCCCTGTTTATTATCTTCTTTACATACATGGTAGGCAGTGGTTAGGAAGAAAGGCTTTTCGTCAGTAAATTTTGCTCGTACCACGTAATAGGTGGTCAACGTATACCCGCTTTTATGTTTGTCGGAGCCTCGTCCGTTGATACACCAGGTGCACCACTAGGCAGTGAGGTTGGCTTGGGTCTGTGGATCTTGGTGAAACCTTCTTCATATTCTTAGTCATAGATACGCTTGGATCTTTTTAACAATAATTACACAACGGATTTTAATGCTGTTTTGTGCAAATTGGGGAAGATTACAAAAGAAGAGAACTTGTTAGATATTAAAACTAGGTCGCCACCCTGCTTCGCTTCAGGATATTAGAGCGCAGCAAGCATCACATATCTTTGTGTAAAAAATTTTTATTTATCAAAAAAATTTTTGAGGGCCAAAATTCGTCCTCCGTTAGAATGATGTCAGTTAAATCTAGTTTAATTTGATATATAAATAGTTGAAATCGGTAAAGTATTGACAGAGATCTCGCATTAAGAAAGGATTGAACTTTCTTCATCATGAGAGCTATGCTGACTTGCAACGAAAATTCGGTTACTATTCGGTATTCGGCCTATTCGGCCCCTTTTTAGACGGCTGAATACCGAATAGTATGCAAAGTAAGGGTGACTTGGTATAATTATTATACCGCGGCATAGCGCTTAAAAAATAAAATCATAAAGTAAAATATGTACATTTTACGAATTGGACATTTTGAAACCGTTGGACATTTTGAGAATTGGACATTCTGAACCTGAACGGATCTAAGTTTTGGTGCCACACTCCGGCCGAATGTTTTGCTTAATGTTCGGCTATTCGGTCATCGAGATTACCGAATATACTATTCGTTGCAAGTCTAATTAAAACGTTTCATCACATAACATTTTTTACCTAATTTCAACTAAACCTATTTCGAGCTACAACATAAGATAAGCTTAACTTCTATTTACAAGGTAAGGCCAGAAAGGGACTTCTATATTCCACGTATCTATCAATAGTTTTACAACAATCCAATTTTCTTTGGCTTTATACCCATATAGAGAAGGTTTAGTTTAAAATTCATTACCTCCATTCATCTCCTCATCAGATACCTAATCTATTATTAGGTATCTGATGAGGAGATCCGATTGTGTTTAATGTTGATCAAGGTACCTATTTGTAATTCTTAGTGACTACGTGATTCATGGGGTTAGCTTTCACGTAAGTAATTTGTGAAACAAAAGAATTACTAATGTTAGCTGGTTTGAGTAATAAGACTAGTTAGTATCAGATATTTTATTATTATTTAGGCTCCAATGTTTATAAATCAATAGAGTTTTTATTGCTGTAAAATAAATGCAAGGATGGTAAATTAGACTTATTAGACCTCTATGGGCTGCGACAAAAGTATTGCAAACATACATTACGTGAATAGAGTATCACGAACTATTTGACAAAAGAAAGGGTCAGAGTGTGTTATGTTGACAGTACAAAGAGCTTGATTGAGTGACTGTAGCACTCAGTGATAAAGTCACACTTTGTGTTGCCATGTACTAAAGTCTAATATTGCGAATGAGTAAATCCATTGTCTTGCATCATAGCTACGTTTAAGGCAATAAATACGATCGTGTATTTTACTAAATACATAATTATTGTATTTATTCACAAGGCAACTAAATGTGTTGATATTTTCTGAGAGCTTTAATTTATCTCTAGATGGCAACATGGTTTCAATGTTTTTTTATCATTCATTAGACATTAAACTATTTATTAATCTGTGACATTACACATTTCAAGTTTATTCCGAGGAAGAAATCAACACAGAATAATTATTTTCGTCGACATTGCTTATCTTTGCTATTAAGGTATTAATTAAGCGATAAGATTAAAAGCATGTTATACCAAATAGACATCATGTTGTCATTATTCTTTATAACTACAACAGTTTTTTAACGAACCAACGCTAGAATAGAGTAACAAATTGTTTATTTGTTATTCAAACTTTATTAGACATAGAAATATTCAAGTTAAACTGGTAATTGTACAAAGTACGATACACAGAGTTGATGTATAGGTATTAAAGTGAGCTAATCAAATGTATGCGCGTGTAATCTGAGTGTAATTTATGCGAGCTCAAATTTGTAAAGCCTCATAGTCGGGAAACAAACAAGGCATTGTCGGACGCGTGAATCGTGCGTGTGATCCGCCCGTGTTTGCTCAGCGGCCATCGAACCCCACACCATCGCCTTTATATCCATTCAAATAAGCACTAATTATATTTAATGCGTTTTACCTGTAATTAGGAGGTGTTAGAAAATGTGAAACAGTGTTTAACGGTTTCAACAGAGGTTTTGGGGTTTGTTTATACTGTTACGTGTACGATTCGACTGCTTTATGAGGTGGGCTTGTACCATCAGCCTACGTACACCGCGCCACGTTACATCGCGAATACAAACACTACGATGGGAACTGTAATGTAATGATTATTGTAAACATTACTCACTGTTTTATATACCTACCTAGTCTTCCTACTACACATTAACAAGTTGACCACAAGAATTAATCACTATTATTAGTTTCGAGAGAAACTTGAGAAATATAAACAAGGGGAGATTATTTTTAAATGGTGCTTAATACAGGCAGTAAAACACATGCTTTGCTGGACTTACTGGAAACAGGGGTAATAATAATAAATCCAACATAGGTAGGTATTGTTATTTAATGAGCCTTTCGGAAGGTAAGGAAAATGGCGAGGAAAGCGGTTGGTATTAGGTAGCTGATCGTAAATAAAGGCGTGACTCAGCCGGCCGGTGGCGTTCGTTCTATTTTTGACTTGCAAATGAGAAAGTGCATCGACAGTGCAACCCTACAGGACGGCGAAGGGCCGATATAGACCTACCTAGGTAGTTTACAAATAAGAACTACTTAGGTACCTACTCGGTTTCTTTAGATAATTTTTATGGTCTACGAATCTATGATTAGGCTAGGTAGGTATTAGCCTGCCACTTGACAACAACGACGTGAGCAATATTTTAGTACATTGCTACTCTTCGTGTCTATGTATTGAAAGTCTTTTTAGGGGTTCCTTACCCAATGGGTAAAACGGGAACCCTATAACCGAGACTTCGCTATCCGTCTGTCTTGCGCTGTATCTCGTGAACCGTGATAGTTAGAAATTTGAAATTTTCACAGATCATGTATTTCAGTTGCCTCTTTAACCGGTTTTTTAGTTATTGATCAGGTAGGTATTTCGACGATTTCGTAGGTACATTTCCTAGTGTTTATGTCAGTTGTCCAGTTTAGCACTGCTAGTCAAGAATTTGATTGAATCAATTTCGTTTATTCAGTTTAAGGCACATAAAGAGCACATATGAATGTAAAAAATTTACAATTTTATGTCAAGCAATATTATAAAAATACTAAATTAAGGGCATAAATAACCATTTGAAAATGATTCTTTCGCTGGTTCGGTAAGTTGGTTCTCCTGAGAAGATACCAGCAAACTCAGGTAGATTATGCATTTTATTTTAATAAAGTTTTGTTTACATTGTGTTACAATTTACATTGTACGAGTGGCTAACAATAGCAGATTAGGGTGACCATGCATTTTTATCATTAAGATATTCGTCTACATTATAATAGCCTTTCTTCATCAAACGTTTTTTCACTACTATTTTAAACTTAGTACTACTGTAAACTTCATTCACACAATAAATTTATTCTTATTCTTAGTACTGCTCTAACAATTTACGTATAAAAACGACTAAATATTATTTTATTTCTTCTAGGTATCTCTTCTTCTAACTTTCTTTTTATTTTTGGTTCACGTAGATTGTATGTGCGTAAGTCCAACTGACGGAAACAAAGCTATAAGTCCAAGTAGGTAGGTACCTACATTACTCCTCTCCTCGAATTCTACCTTTTTAGGGTTCCGTAGTAAAAGTCTGGGAATCCTTATAGTTTCGTCATGTCCGTCCGTCCTCCAGCTTTTCTTTAAAAGCTAGGACCTTATTACCAACTAATAGTCATATTTAGTTGAATTCAATTTCAATATTTATTGACAGTGTGTATTTCATAAAACAATTTCTATTCTGAAGTTAACAATTTAGTTATAAAAAAATTAGACGTAGTGTGCTCCACATCTATTTTTTTAAACCAATTGCCACAATAATTGCAAAATGCCAATCTGTGGGATATGGGACATATTATTAATAATATTAGGTGTCTAATTCGATACCTAGGTAGGTACCTGGGTTTTGTTTATCTAATACGTAACCTAGTGTAAGGTAACAAACTACATGAAACATGTTGGTATCTACTTAGTAAACGGCCACTTATCTCATCAAAACAAATTCCAAACGTTATCTGACATACCTATACATATACACATAAATACGACATTGAATCAATATTAGATAGGTTACCTACCGCTAAGTAGTGAACGGGCGCCGAGCTGGCAGGACGCACGACATGGGACGACAACACGCCACAAAACACACAAGTTCACACAACACTATATTTATTTCACCGTGGTCTTAAACAACACCTAATTGAATCCATGTTATCATTTAAAATATCGATCAGTCACACGCGGAGCGACGGGTCTCAGGCGACGCCGTATATTTTTACATTCACGTCGAGATATTTTCGATAGCAGTCTGGTTTTACTTGATGCACTCTAGTTCACCACATTCGCTGTTTGTTTTGTTATTGTATGTAACCGGCACATGAACTTATTGTCACAGATCAGCTGAGTGTATGTTTGAAACAATATCAACGTTTACGTAAATCGGCGATAATTCGAATACGTCCTATCACAACAGCGCACCGAGCGGGACTGATGAGTGAATGAACGCGAACGAACGAAGCTATGGAACGAAGTTTGCATTTGCATCTATGCGAACGAAAGAGGGCTGCGCGCGCGGGGCGGAGAGGTGTGCTGGCAGGAATTTTTAGCTGACATGTTTGTGTACTAGATGGCGTTACACGGTATTTAAAATGAAAAGAAATAATGATGTGGGCGAGAGCCGGGGGGCGTTCATTCCGTCCGCCTCCTTATAAAATTAGGAAAACGTTCTCAAATTATTTCCCGCCAAACATTTACTTTTCAATTCGTCGTATTCCTTCGATGTCCGGAATCAATTTACGCGAATCCACTTTAGACATTTTGAATTTTGCCACCTCTTGTTTGCTGTTCCCAACGTGACGGAAATAAATGCTTTTGCCTCCCTTTACAGTTAAAATGGTTCGTTTCCTATAGAGATAAGTAAATGTGAAGATTTTAAATCACAGATTTGGCGTGTAATCGTGGATGAAAATCGATTAAAGTTTGAGGAGGCTTTGGGGACCACCTCGGAGCCTGTAAAATTCTTGATTTCTCATTGGTAAAGGGGTCTTTGTTGGTAACATATACAATGTACCTACCTACTTACTTACCTATCTCAATCTCAGTTACCTACCTTTTTTTATGGAATATATTCCTGAACTTTTGGTCGAAATTAATTAGGTGAATTCGTGTGATCGTCGATGTGGAGTGATAATGTTTAAGAGCATCACTTTGACCATTTATTAGGTAAATGAGATATGGCTAGTTTTATCTACTCCACTTGCCTAAGTATTTATTTCTTACCAGCTGTCCTGAAGAATTTCGTATCAAGTGTTAAACCTTCCCTGAACAAATATTTCAAGACCAAAATGAGCTAAATACGAGTAGGTCTAGCCGTTCCCGAGTTTTAGCGAGACAATCGAAGCGGCGATTCAATTTTTTTTTAACTCTAACCGTTTGGTAGAAAATCCGAGGACGGACGGACATGACGAAACTAGGGTTCCGAGCTTGAACTACAGAACGCCGTGAAGTATAGTGAACTCGTATTTTTTAGAAGTACCTACTTAATGTAGTGAAAAGAAAAGAGGACACGGATATGATTGGGTACAAGCAGTACAAGGTATAAGTAACTGTACTTTTGAAGTGGACCCTTGTTAGACTCTCTCTAGATTAGATTAAAAGGTAAAATCTATAGGTAGGTACTTGAGAGAGTTTCTTGGATGCAGTTTAAAATACGAACCAGAAATTATAACAGCGAGTAAATTAATATTAAACAACGTCAAACTAATAAATAAATGACAGAATATAAAGAAGCCTTGGTTTATGACAAGTGACAGCGACCATAAACAATAGAGTGAGCGAGATAAGCACAGATAAAAACTGATTTATAGTGTGTGGAGTGCCTTATATCAATTATTGTGATGGACGATACATAAAGTTGGGTTATGCGACACGGACACACTTAAGACAAGACCTTCTGAGCTAATCTTAATGGGTTTAGGCATTATGTTCACTGTGGTGACTGTACGAGACAACTATGTGACAAGAGCTTAAAGGGACTATTTAATTAGGTAGGTATTGTCTCGTCTCTCCCTCCGAAGGCATTCAAAGCATTCAAAGACCACCACAGTTAGTTTATTATACGCATACATTTTGGCATCCATTTTATTCATTTCAATCTGTAATCGGCGGCAAACTGGGTACAATTAGGTAGGTACTAGTATTGGCGAAAACTTCGACATATCACTAGAAGTAAGATCTTGGTTTAGCCTTTTTGCTCTATCTGACAGAGGTTGCTATGACCTGCCCTATGTCCTTACGAAGGCGTACCCGGGACGCCCGGCAATGGACGATGGATATATCCATATCAAGAGCTTACCTTGCATGCGAAACGTACTCACTATCACTACATATTATAAAACAAAGTCGCTTCCGTCCGTATTTATGCTTAGATCTTTAAAATTACGCAACAGATCTTGATGCGGGTTTCACTTATGGATATAATGGCTCTCGAGGAAGGTTTTTGTGTACATATTTCGCCCGCTAGTGGCAACATAATAGGAAGATACTGAAATACGTAAGTTTAAGCTCGTATGCTCCTAAATTGTGTCATTGTAGAAAAGTGTGCGATCGGGGAAATTATTCCTATAATTAGGTACCTAATGTAATCTCACGTATGTATTCCAGTTTCCACCCCATACGGTTGTAATGACAAATACGGTCATAAACACAACATTCTCAAAACACTTCTATAATCCGACATGAAGTCGCAAGTCCATATGAACTCAGTTCGATATATATCAAAGCGGAGATTAACGGAACATATGTTAAATCCTAGTAAATCGTGCGCCGGATTTAACCATGCATTCGCCGCTCTCGTTACCAACAATATGGTTTCAATAAGCCATTACAGTTGTGTTCCTTGTGAGAGTTATTGCACCCAGAGCCCGGTGTGCACACTAGTTAAATATGATTTCTCACTGTTTTAATAACACTTAATTGGAGGAAATCATTTATATTTATTGGTACCGTCTCTGTAAAGTTTAAAAGGGTTGATATAATTCAATGAGTTTTAAATTATATCCGGACTTAAATGGTAACGAGTGAGATATGGAAATAACGGCAGAAGTTTTGGAAGAGAGTTCGGTCTGTATTCTATATAGAATTCAGATGTTTAAGATAATAATGGCATCTTCAATAAGTGCACTTTGAATTTCAATATTTACATACGTGTTTTTCTAAAACAATACCTAAAACGATGCCTTAACTATTAGTACCTACTTTTCTATCACTGACAATATCTGTATGCGATTTAGTAGCACACGTTGTTCCAGCTGTTCACAAAACGTATTCCCGTGCAAAGTAAACAATATTGTTACTATCATTATTTTAATTTCATCACACACAACGATAGATTTTCAATTATCTATTGTGAACATTTATGTTTAATTTTCTCAATAGAATCACAAAATATTTAGAAATGCAAAATTTATTTCTCGTACTTAGAATTTTTCTAATCACTTAGAAAGAGTTTGTTAGGTAACTCCTCGACCTTCCTTAAATTTTATAAGTCTCTTATTTAACCGAACATGCTTAACATTCCTGGGAAACTGAGTAATTTATTTATCATTTAGAATCAGGAAACAATGCGACATAAAAAGAGACAGTGGTGTGTGGCATGCGGGCCGAAAGTCTACTGCCGACCACGTCATAAATCTACCAGAGATGGCTGACATTCGGCACCGGGCGACATAGCGCGGCTGTAGGCTTAATCCTTGTACCGTTATTCAAATAGTACCAATTTATGGCTTTATTGTATTGTTAACTGTTTAGCTATTGGGATGTAGTGGGATAAATCGAAGTTTTCATGTTTTGTTTTTATCATTTCAGATTGCACTACAATGCACTGACTGAATTAAAAAATAAGACTACTATAAAACACACACACACAACTAGAAAATTTAAAAAAGACTTTAATTAAGTAATTTGGTCACGTGACTATTCTGCGCTGTCATTAGTAGAATCACTGTGAATACTCTACCTACACATACTCATATGTTAGTATTATTGGTACCTATTCTTTTGACGTTTACCTATGAATCAGCCAGGTTGGCTATACCAATATGAATAATACTTATAATAAATTGTTTGGTTCAAGTTAGTGTATTATGCCAGTGGATGGCAGGCAGGTCGGGTAATCCGTCAGCGACAGATAGGGCGGAACGATAACATTATGAGCTTACACTGGTGACGGACGATTTAATCCCGTGGGATGGAACATGTCCAGGTGTATTTGAAGGGTTTAGATGATAATACCGTGAATATTTAAACCGAGTGACGAACTTCCTAAATCCTTCTGCTTTAGAACAACACACTAAACATGTAAGTATCGTTAACTTCGTAAATGAAAAGTTTGAATGTCATGTGACAATCCCAGTAGGTGTCGAACAAAATGTACAATTATCACGTTACAGTAACATATACCCGTGAGCCTCAGCTACGCAGGAATCAAACCCGTTACTCGCTCCTCGCCTTCACCGCAAAACAAACTGTAACTGTTCATGATCGATACCGTCTCATTGAGTTATTGTTAAAACCTTCGCCTTAGCCATAAACTAAAGGGTTCGAGGTAGAAAACCAAAGACAAAAACTGAGTTGGTAAACTGAGTAAACCTAGGTACCTAAATATTTTTTTGTAATGCTACTAATTTTATGTAGATTAACGGTTTTTTGTCTTTTGACACAACGTATACCTACATAATTTAGGCAGACTATAGATATAGATAATTTACAGTTATTTCTCTATAATGTGTTCGCGAAGGAGCTCCCAGTTACTTGACGAATTGATGGTGGTAATGGGTTGGTTAAGAAAACTTGGCTGAGGACATACGTTGTGGGACCATCATATGCCTAATACCTATCATCTTAAAAGTATGGAAAAGTCGATGTTAATCAAAATTTGCTGAGATAATATTATTAAACGTCAAAAAATCATATTTCGTTCTCAATTACTATATTCTAATCTATATGCAAATATAGTGTTGTAAGGCAATGTTCGGAGCCAATTAACGTTCGCGAATCGCTGCAGTAAAATAATCTGTAGGTAGGTTATATATAGGTATATCTACGTAATAAGTAGAGTATGTGCCTGTGCCGCGTTCTTGCAGTTTCAACCTTGAACCAGTTACGCCTGCGTTTGGTTGACTTACTAATGTTGAATACCCACGGAGTATGGCGGAATTCAGACTTGATTGCTGATTGATGGATAAAACAATATATAAGCCGTCGTCCGCGGCTTCGCCCGCTTGACGAAATATATAAACCTTCCTCGAGAACCACTCTATCCATTCGTGAAAACCGCATGGAAATCCGTTGCGCTGTTTTAAAGATCTAAGTATTCTAAGCATACACGGACAGACTTTGCTTTTTAGGTACTATATTATGATGATGATGTGAAGATTTGGTTGTTTGTCCAAATAAAACCTTTTGACTCCATATTGCATCTTGATTTTCGCGTGGAACTTGAGTTTATTCATCTTTCAGTCATACAATCATGGCGGATTTTTCGAAGACGCTCGTGTACAGAGGCATATTATCGACCACTTTTAGCCTGTGTTTGTCCCACGTAAGGGGGGAGCCAATAGTCGCTAAACGGTTAGGAACAGGGTCAGAACTCCGTAGGTACGTTATCGGCATTTACAGGAACAGGTGACGTTAGTTTGGATTTATATTTCGCTGGAAGGCTATGTGCACCTGATGCAACGTGAGGAAGTAGTTTTATAAGTGATCGCCAACCTTGGTAGCTGTTGCTATTGCTAATTATGTAGATAATTGTAGGTTGTTAGTTGACTTAATAATTTTAATAATATGTAGGTGACTTCCTGAAATGCCGAACAAGCGTACACTTGGGTGGTCTTGTGTGTTTAATAACTAGATAACCTATATTGTTTTTAATTGAGAGCACGTTTGGTTATTTGTTTTGTATAAAACCTATGAATGATATTATAGCCACTAAGTTTTGATTCACACGCAACTCTAGAGACAAGACATATTTATCTGTCTATTATAGTAAAAAATACCCCTTGAAATGTCCCTTTTACAAGTAAGTAGGTACCTACTTACTCGTAAAAGGGACATTTCATAAAAGTATTCGATCAGTTGAAGCAACAAGCTCAGATTTAATTTACAAAAGTAACACATCATAGGTATTGCCTATTATATTATGTACTTACCTACTTATTTAGTTAAGTTAATTAAGCAGAGTTTTTTAAGTACCTACCTTACTGATACAAACAATACTTGACTCAAACCTACTTGTACAATAAACATAAAACATTTATATATGTTTTATGTTTATTGTACAAGTAGGTAGGATACTTATGTATATTTTATGTACCTACCTATTAATACAGGAAATAATAATAATAAATTATTTATTTCAGGCCTTGAAGACCCATATAAATTGCTTCAATAGAAAATAAATAGAAAAATACCTTCTCAATCTCGTCAAAAGTAGATATCTGTAGGTTGTACAAATGTTTGACCCGACCCGTGGATCGAACTGGTGACCTCTAGACTTTCTAGGTCGTATGTCAAAGGGGACTCGTAACGTAGGTACAAACTTCAGCGTTTATACTGCTAATAATCGAATGACTAGGATCTTAAACAAGTGTGTTAGTCTATAATATTAGAGGTCTTGGGCTAGTGGTGTCTTAATCAGTTAATTGAACGTTCCTCCTGGAAAGGAATCAGAAAGACTTTAGTTTTTTCCGATTCATATTGTAAATGAATTTGGCTACATATTTCTGATAATTAAAGAGTTACTTTTTGTTAAAAAATACCTATTATTACTTACGGAACCACATTTAATATTTCTACCCCCGTTTTTGATTTTGGTAGGTCTGAATCGTACGTGTGAGTTTAGTAGTACGTACAGGCACCTATCTACTAAACTCACAGTATAATTTATCAGTAATTTGAGACCTGCTTGTCGACTGTGGAATGCGCTAAGATCACGTGGTCGGGTTTGCAATTATCAACAATTATGCATTATAGGTGGGTGGCTAATATATTGCGTCTGCGCATGTTTCGTAATAGATATTCTTAGTCTATACCTACCTAACTCATACTTTGACATATTGCAATATTTAAACCTGCACTTGCCTAACTACGATGGTGAATTAGGCTATAAAGGTTCCCAATCAGCGATAACATACACACATACATACGTGGGACCAACTATGCTACTGGCGAAAAGTGGGCATGTAGGTATATCCTTTACGTAAAAAAGCGCGAGTAAGTGAATTGTAACAATAGAGCAACCAATGACAATTTATGTTCTTCTCCCCGACGCCGTTTTTGAATAACTTTCTCAGCTCAGCTATATACTAATAGTCACAGCCTGATAGCCTGATAGTCTTTCTCGATAAATGTGTGATGTTCTCTCCAATTCAAGTTATTTTTTCGCACCAGAAGTGTCTGAGATTAGCGTGTTCAACCAAACAAACTCGTCAGCTCTATAATATGAATATATCACCCACCATATCCTTTCTTGAATTATTCTTTCCATAGGTGGTGTCTCTTCCACATTGACTAGCCTGTTAAAGACGTAATAAAGGCCGTAGTAAGCAATGAGTAAATTGCTCATTTGCGATAAGGCCGCCTGTTGTACGTTATTTTTAATACATGTGTAACTAATGAGCTCTCGGACTGCAGATATTCTATGTAGTGGTATGTAACAATTGTCCTGGCTGCGTGAATTATGGTTAGAATTACAGAGTGGTTAGATTTTCTATAGAGTCCGGTAACGGCTTGGGCCCTATTACGTGGGGCCAAAAAATACTGGCAGTGTGGG
Source organism: Nudaria mundana (assembly GCA_963556515.1). Taxonomy (NCBI): domain Eukaryota; kingdom Metazoa; phylum Arthropoda; class Insecta; order Lepidoptera; family Erebidae; genus Nudaria; species Nudaria mundana. The sequence goes on from OY748304.1 coordinate 66,028, forward strand.
AGAGTAATGCACGTCTGCCTACCCCTTCGGGGTTATAAGAGTGATATGTGTCTGCCTGTCCGGCCGTGTAACTTATTAAAATTTGTTTCCTTTTTGTGTAGGTACATTATAGAGTATTTTATTTTTTATCCCATGGGAACCCAGACTGGGTTGCTTCATTCATTTTATGATTACTTATAAGGATCATTGAGGCCATTGAGCCGTCACTATTATTCATTGTTTTACCTTCTAATTTTATCAGGAGCTATATGTATTCGTTCTTGACTTAAAGAGGTCGTATTTTACATAAGTAATTATGATTTGTAAGCTAAGTACTAACTTGTAATTGCAATATCGCATTCTTGAGACTTCTACACCTAGGTGTGATTACGACGAACTATTCTGTACGAGACATAAAATTCATAAAAATTAAGTAAAATTATACATTTTAATATTTATAATGTCATAAAAAAAATAAGTACCTACTTATTCCACAAAATACCGTGTGATCACTGATCGCCAGTCGCATGTTCGTATCTCGCAATTAAAATTTCACACATAAAAAAAGTTAAATTTCTTATTTATGTCCGTCACAAACACACTGGCGTAGTTATTTGTATGAACAAAATTGAATTATTTAACGACTACAAAGCTCATGTGGTCACAAGAAATAATTTTATACATTTATTTACAAAAAATCCTCGTAAATTATGTCTTAGTACTCCTTATATGGTACGACACGAGCGACACGACTAACGAGTTTGTTTAATAGAGTCGATTGGAACTCATTAAAGCAGTTGTAGAATCGTGGGGGTGTTCGATCTATTGTTGTGGTTAATCGTACCATTTTATATCTATAATTTTATGAAATGTAGAGAGGAGGAGGAATTTACAGACTGACTCGTGATAACCAAGTTTGTGTATTCTCTCCTCGATCTTTTCTGCATTTATTTTCTTTAAATTTTGTTGCCAGAACCAAATTGAACCTAGTTCAGAATCATTTTTAGGGTTCTGTCCGAGTCATGTCCGCGTCATGTCCGCCCGTTGCTTCCCTTCCAAACAGTTAGTGACAGATCAAACTTTACCTTAAATGTTATTTACCACGCTGAAGAAGTGCTAAACAAAGTAATGAAAACATGTTTTTAGGTAAGTATCGTAAACGCCACGTTATCGTATCGGCAGGTGTAAGTTGTCGTTGCCTCATTGCCCAGCGGGAGCCGAAGCGAGGCGTTGTACCAACAGATAGCTTAACTGATGGGCCCAAGCGTCTATATTTACGACTTTACGACCTTTGAGTTCCTCTCGCCTACGTGCAATCTGTTACTTGGAAAACTACAACTATTATTTATTACTTTTGTAATTTTATAATTATGATTATTATGTCCATTTACGTAATTTTATAATTGGTTTTGTAATTGCAATCCTGGTGGTCTGGATTTTTATTTACAGTAGTAACTAAGTACGCTATGACACTCAGGAGATAAATACCTTTCATTTGAGACCACATTCATCGAAATCCATGCAGCCGTTTGGCCTGTAGAGGGGAACATAAACATACATACGCGCGAAACACATAACCGTCGCTGACGCAGTCGGGTAAAAAGTCTACCACTTGTGTTTCGTGAATATCGGATTCAAAATGTGACACGTAGCCTGGAACAGACAGACAAAAGAAAAACTGTCCAGTCTCGAAATATAGACAATTCGCTCGCTCGAACAACAATTTGCGTTCTAAAACTGGTCTACTTACTTACTACTCATCATCCACCGAGCCTTTTCCCAACCTAGTTGAAGTCAGCTTGCGTTAGCGATGCGGCTGAACTTCAATGTTTTCCACTTCGCGACCGCCACCTGACCTCCCACAACCAGTGAGCAATACTGAAGGTTTGTAGTTAAACCAGTCTACTTCTCTACTACTATTTAATAGGTATATAATAGTATTTATGTTTTGAAGAGATGTTGGAGGGCGAAGTGACGCTCATTTATGCATTTACATAATCGGCGATATCAAAAAGATAAAAACGTGCTCGTAGTTCCATGATTTAAGCCCGTGATATCTTGTTCTAACATCCAGCCGGGCGTGAATTGATTATAAAATATATATATTTGTTAACAATTTTATGTTAATTCGATAAAATTGGCTTTGATATTTGATATGGGTGTCAAAGATCATGTTTGGTGTTAATAAAGTATGCGATACTGTTGTAACGGTTTTGAAAATGAGCCTTTTGACATAAAACGCCGAACTCCGTAAGTGGGTATACCTACATAGAATACCTTCTTATTATTTTGCAAGACAGACATACATCACGCCTGTAGGAGAGGTAGACAGAGGTACATTACACACCCACTCTATGCCAGTAATTTTTTGGTCCCACGTAATAGGGGCCAAGCCTATTGACGTTACCGGGTACTACTACCAGGACACGTAGTACATACGTCGAATCATCTTCATCTGCATGTCAAACACTATGTAATGGCGTCTTCTCTTTTCTCTTTTCTCTTTTAATCCTGAATCTGTTTTTGTACACAATTAAGAGTATTTTTATGTTAATCTTTCTTTTAATCTGACTATAACATTTTGCATATAATTAGCTAAGTAGTTCAACTCTACTATGATCTTAGGGTTGGACGGATACAGAAGGTTTGCAGTTGAAATTTACCAAATTTGATTAGGCTGAAGGATACAAATCCTTGAACTATAATCTTGGCTGTATTTACGCCTAGTTCATAATGACGTAATTCCTTCTGGACTATAATAAATCACTCGCCCAATAAGTATTCTACAATCGAACTCTAAAACCCTCACTAATAAATAATTCAATATCCATACATCATTATTACTTTAGCATAATTTGCTTAAAGCCAAGTGTACACAGCACGCAACCGGTGTGCAGTGTCCATCGACTGACGGATTAATTCAATGAAGAATTTAATGTTTTATTCTTATGTAAGCTTTTGTGTCTTGCAGTCGTTAAATAATTCAACATTATCAACCGATTTCAAAAAAGGAGGAGGTTCTCAACTCGACTGTTTTTTTTATATTTGGACTGGGTAAACCGATTTTGACATTTTTTGATGCTACTACTTCCCAAATGATCCCATTTCACTTTGGTCCCATTCTGACAAATATTTGGTCCCATTTTGGTAATTTGAAGTCGGTTGTTGAAAAATTTATACAGTGTTTGTGATACCTCGGTGGCACAATGGTACTATCTGCGGACTGCCACGCTCGAGGTCTCGGGTTCGATTCCCGGGTCTGGTGGATAATGTATAATTCTCTTTAGAATTTTACACAGATAATTATCCCAGAGTCTGAAACTTGTGCCCGGTAAATGGCAATAGGCTCGCCCCCTATTACATGGGACCCAACATAGCTGGCGAGATATGGGTGTGTTTGCACTCCTCTGCCTACCCCTTCGGGGAAAAAGGCGTGATGCTATGTTATGTTATGTTTGTGATATCCATAAAATGTATTTAGTAATTTGGTAGTTTAACATTTGTATGTATGAAGTTCTTAATTGCCAGCGGTAACTTGACGAAGTTTGACAAACTATTTGGGATCAAAATAGCAAACTGTGTGCAAACCGAAATATTTCGTCAATTGACTGCTGTCCTCGGCCACCGTCAGTCAATACGATCATGAGATCGACGTGGGTCATGAAAGGTTTCGTATGAACTCCCAACCCGAATATTAAGTAAATTATTGTTGTACTTAGGTATAAATATATTTTATTTAACACATTTATTCACATTTATTATAAGAATAGAATAAAGCTTGTGAATAAGTCTAATGATCCAAATAAATCATTGCGCAATCTGTGTGTAACTACCCTTAGTCCATTGAATACAGATTTGCAAATCAGCCATCTTGACTTGAGTTACAAGAAACAATCACCTGAATATATAAGGAACTGTTTATTTAATAGACTGTCTGTTAGTTGGAATTATGTCTGTCTGAGGGGAAGCAATAATGTGTGCGGTTGTGAGACGACTAGCGAATGACTCAGTTACTTCTTCGAACTTGGAACGATTAGATTTTTAATATATTACTTTTTTTTAATAAAAACGCTAGCAACCGCAGTAATGGCATTGGTTTGATTTGCGACGCGCTTTTCATATTAATTTCAGTGCATTATAACTAAATTTTCAAGGGGACTCAAAACTATGCTCTACCCTAATAATGATCAATTCATCACACATCATAATTTCTAGCTGAATATTTCCAGTGCTTTACCTTTATCCCATTATTACAAGCCAAGGAACACAAAGTAGTAGACTTTTAATATAGCACTTATTGGTGTTTATTTTATGAAAAATATATTATAAATCAGTTCTCGCTTATGTTCTCGGTATGTCTTTGCTACCGTGGAAGATGGGAAGGCCTTTGGTGTGGGACGCTACATGCGTTGACACCTTAGCACCTTCACACCTTCCAAGCACATCCGGATGTGCCGGCGCTGCTGCTGCATCGGCTGAATGCTTTAAACGGCGTAAATATGCTAACCTAGCAGGTGATTACATATTTGAGCCGTTTGGGGTTGAGACACTGGGGTCATGGGGTCCGAGTGCTCGCCGCCTTTATACAGACATTGCTAAACGCCTAATCGATGCTTCTCAGGACCAGAAGGCTGGCTATTTTCTGGCCCAAAGAATAAGTATCGCCATCCAACGTGGCAACACAGCCAGCATTCTGGGAACCTTCCCAGTCGGCAATGACGCGGAGGATTTTTTAAACGATATTTTGTAATGTAAATATTTTTAGTCTATAATTATGTTTATTTTGTAAGTTGTAATTCTTATTGTAAATAAATAATATATTCTATTATATGTTCTCGCTTCAAATAACTTGATGCTTATAGTCAACACGACATACCTAGTCCACTACAAATGCAAATTATCCGTTTCTAGTTTCCAAAGGTTCACCCACGCGCAAACACACGTATCCCAACATTAGGTACATCAAACTTTCTACTCTCCTATGTTCACGACAAAAAGCCCCCTCGAACTCACAACTTTTCCTACTAAATTTTTAATTCGTACCCAAAACTCAGGCAATATACGCATGTATCACAGCTGACCACCCCATGAATTATGCATCACTCGGCACGATGGTGGACTGTGTACGAATACGATTAATCGTTTAAATTTATCGATATATCGATACGTATTCTGAATAGATATTCGATATTTTTGTCGATTATCTCGATGATGTGGGAATGTAGAACTGACATGTGTCGAGTTGATTTATCGTGGAACTTGGTAGGATGTTTTTAAGTTGGTGTACATGACATCGGTTTCGCGGTATCGGGTTGCAGATAATGTCAGATGTCTCTTTTACCGTTAGTACCTTCCCACGGAACTGACATTTGACTGACGATGACTAGCCTATTAGTATGCATAGCGGGAAATAAACCCACACATCATTCTATTACACCCCGTAATAGTGTTATTAGTATCGAAAATACATACAACTTAGTGGCCGGATAACAAAAATAAGATCACCATATGGTGTCCCTTCGTCCAGCATACTCACCATGGAATCCTGATATTTCATGAATGCCAAAAAATTGTGCTGAAATAGTGCTAATTAGTGCCCAAAGGAAAAAAATAGTGCTCTTATACTTAAGAAATTACAGCCATAGTTCGATGAGTATGCTGGACGAAGGTTTCGCCCAGCATACTCACCTCCGTTTGTGGAATCTGTGTACGCTTCAACCATAATTCATACTTCAAAAAATTGTGCCGAAATAGTGCCAAATGGTGCCCAAAAAGAAAAGACGATGCCCTAATAACACCGGAGTTATAGGCTTCGGTCAGTGAGTATGCTGGGCGTAGGTTCTACGCCCAGCATACTCACTTCACTACGCGAATACCGAACGAGCTATAGGTACAATTTACGGCTTAAAAAATTGTGCTTGAAATAGTGCCCAATATCAGTCCAATTTTCGCTTGACTTTTGACGTAGAAAACCATTAAATTTAATTGTAAACTTTTACATAACATTAGATTTAGTACAGTCGAGTTCAAAACTTTCTAATAACTTACATTTTGTTTAACAATTTTTTAACCCCCGATGCAAACACGATGGAAATTTGACGTGTCTGTGTTTATGTGTGTGGGTCTGTGGCATCATAGCTCCTGAACGGATGCGATTTGGATTTTGTTTTTTTTTGAAGGCGAATTAGTCGGCAGTGTTCTTAGCTATGTGTGATTAAAATCAGTTCCGTCGTTTAATAGATACGGGGAGATGAGGTGGAAATAAAACAACAATTTATAGTTATTTGTAAGTTAGTTATTGTGATTATAACATTGTAGCAGTAAATTTACAAAACTAGATAAGTAAGTGTTTTGTAAAATTTTTTTTTTGAGAAAGTTTTACTAATTTTTGGAATACTATTTTTTATATAATTTGAAACGACTATTTTTTCTATTTAAAATAGATTTTATTAGATTGTTGTATTAATGTTAGTCTTATTTTCAATGGTAGGTATAACAATATAAATAATATATTTGAAGATAATGACTGTTAACAAAAGCTGTGAAATAGTTTTTAATTACCGTGAAGTCTGATTACTTTAGCCCTAGGGGGTAACTTTAAATAGTGCTGGGTAGCCAAAGGTTAGAATTTGTAAATAACACTAACTTTTTAGGAATAACAATATATTCTAAATTACAATGGGGTGACCATATCACCATTTTAGCTAATAAGCTTAGCTCTGCTGCATATGCTGTGAGACGGATTAGGCAGTTGACAGATGTAGCTACTGCTAGGCTAGTTTACTTTGGTTACTTCCATAGCTTGATGTCCTATGGAATACTATTTTGGGGAAATGCGGCAGATATAGAAACAATTTTTATATTACAAAAGAGGGCAGTCCGTGCCATTTATTGTTTAGGTAAGAGAGATTCTCTTAGGGAGCGATTTAAAGATATTAATATTTTAACTGTAGCTTCCCAATATATATTTGATAACATACTGTATGTCAGGAAAAATATATCTAGCTATACTTACTATAAGTAAGTGACGTTACAGACAAAAAATCTACGTAATAAAATAAACTACTCCCTCCGTGTTATCAGCTTAGCAAGGTTAGTCATTCTTTCAAGGGGGAAGGTATACGCTTTTATAATAAATTGCCTGAATCGGTCCTTTGTATGTCCGACAATAAATTTAAAACCTTTATAAAGACCACTTTATGTCAAAAAGCATATTATAAGACAATTAATTACCTTAACGATAAAAGTGTCTGGCTTGCACATGGTGCAGGCACCTCCTAAAATGCCGTAATTGTAGCATATTTTGTACTTTAGTGACTATATACTTATATCCTCCTAAGACCCAGTGAACAATTTGGCCGAGAGGGAATTTTGACCTTATTGCTACCGGGTTACACTACTACAGGAGGCTACGATGCCCCTTTTATGGAGCATCCTGGCCTGCAGATGGCAGACCGTATATGGTTGATTAGTATGTTTCGGGCAGCGTTGGCGTCAAGATCAAACTCACTGTTGCAGTTGGACAAACAGTTTGTGGTTCCTAGCCACCTTGAAGAACGCTCCCGTCTTAGCGTTGCACGACGAACAGGCTTGCGACGTGTACTGCTCATCCACTACTTCAACTTCAATATTTCGCTTACGTTTCAATCTCTTGATTAGCGAGTCGTGTTTGAATTTACGCCCACTTAAGGAGGCGGTGTTCATAAACTTACTTCTGGCTCCATAGAGAACCAATTTTTTTTCTACTCCACCTCCATCAAAGACTTCTTTTATAATTCTCTCCTCACACTTGGCGGTTCTAATAAACTTGTCTAGCCGCAGCCAACTTGGCGTGTTTTTCGTACGGCTCTTGACGTACCTGGAACCATGTCATACGAAAGACGGTGTATTCGACTACATGGGCAGTGTTTTTCGAAGAGACTGGAAAGGTTAACTTTTCACGCGCCCGCTGTTCGGCAAGTTCGCTGGGCGTGCACAGCGTGGTTCGCACCCGCTCCCATTTCCACTCTAGGGTGTGAGAACGGACATATTTTCTAGTTATTCGCTGAAAACGGCCCAATTTAGACTCTACTACCGCTACCGGTAATCGGGAACCGAGGTCGACTGCTATGATTCGATCATACGAAGGTTTCTGGCGTTTACTGCTCAACGCCAATGTCTTTTTTACTACACGATTCATGGAAAGGCTTACACTCACGCCATCCGTTTGTAGAGAGCATCCAATTTTTTTTACATCAACAGCCAACCACGAGCTCCATAATTCTTGTAAATGGTTCTCAATGCGACACCATACACTAGTGATTGATTCTGGGTCCACTCTACGTATCAATTCGTGCCACCCCGTAGAGGTGTAGGTGATGTGTTTCAACCCATGCGACGGTTGTGGGAACAACTTGAAATCTTGCAACTTCTCTTGAATCTTGATCCATTCGGGAACGGTGGACCACCATTTGTGGCCTTTTAGTGTGTCCACGTTTATGACGGTACAAATGCGTTTCATTGCTTCATCATCCGGTGGTTGTATTTTGTAGAAAGCTTCAAAGAGGGCGGGATCGTTGCGTTTCATGCCGAAATAACGAGCCAACCGGGAATATGCATGAGTTTCAATGTTGGTATGGAGGGTGGTCTCGTACTGCTTGGCCATTTCTTGGAGGGTAAACAAACGCAATCTCTCGTCGTAGCGCCGATCTCCAAACATGGCACGATATGCTTCTACATAGGGACCCTTTCCTTTCATGGCGTACACGAAATTTAATACATCTGGTTTGGGTGGTAACCGCGTTGTTGTTTTCATGTAGTAGTTGATCCAAACACCTAGCTCGATATAGACACGGGATAGGTCTACCACGTCGCGACGTATCTCAGACAAGAGCTTCACTCTCTTTTCTGGGTCCAATAGGGGGCAGAGCGTGGACACCAATCCCCTTTTTATGGTGTAGACTTCCAACTCCACCGTTGGATCTAGATTGCGTTTCCGGATGGGTGGTAAATATGATTTACATTTCTTTGAACTTGTTTTCGTGTGATCGACACCCCCGCACGTCTTACAAAGGGGAGGCATCGCGAAGAAATGAATAACCTCGATGAGATACACGGTTTATATACAAGGTCCAACTTGGATGTCCTCAGACAGCGTTAAAAAAACAATACGGTTAAAATTGACTTTTATTTAATGTCCTCTAGAAAGTACATTGGATCTTGGGAGGATTTTTTTTGGTGCATTGTACACACCCTTTTTGACTTTGACACGGGACCAATGTATATTCGTCCACATTTAGTCTTAAGAAAATGTATAAATGAGTTGTGGAACGATGTGGAACTTACGGATTTCTTATCTCATTTGAATAGTGTTCACCCTAAAATTAAATTCAAACTCGAGTTAGAGAAGGATAGGTCCATAAATTTGTTAGATTTGACTATTACTAGAAATGAGGGTGGGCATGAATTCCGGATCTTTCGCAAACCCACTCATACTGACACAGTAATTCCTTCTACTTCCTGTCATCCTTGGCAGCACAAGCTTGCCGCCTTCCACAGCTATGTTCACAGGCTATTTTCGGTTCCACTTTCTCAAATAAATTTTAACCGCGAATTAAATATTATTTATCAAATTGCTAAATCTAATGGCTACAGTACCAAGCTTGTGGATAACTTAGTTGGAAGGCGGCGAGCCTCAATTACGCGTAGTTTACTATATGCTGTTCCCCCGGATCGTGACGTCCATCGGTATAGAGCTAGTCTAACTTATTTAGGTCCGATATCTGATAAAGTTGCCAAAATTTTGCGTAAAAATAATATTCATGTCGCGTTTAGAACGGACAACACTATCCGGAGAAACATTTGCAATGTTAAGGACAAAATTGGGGATGACAGGAAGTCAGGTGTGTATAGGCTTAAGTGTGGGGATTGTGAGGGTGTTTATATTGGCCAAACCGGCCGTAGCTTCGCGACGCGGTATAAAGAACATATATCAGCTTTTAGAAACAATCGCCCAGAACGGTCTCATTTCGCAAAACATTTGTTGGACTCCGGTCACTCCCTACCTAATCCTCACACTTATGACGTTCTGCACACCTGCAACAAAGGACTGAGGCTTTCGGTTTTGGAACAATTAGAAATCTACAAACATAGACGCTTGAACCCTAATATTTTAAATGATCAACTTAATTTCGCCTCTTCCCCTTTGCTGCGGGTAGGTATACGTCATTCAAACAACGGTGGTGGGTAGACATAAAATAATTTGGTATTATGGTTGTGGGTAGAAATAAAAAACCTAGGATATAAATAGGTGCGGTTTACGAGTTGTGGCTCATTCGGTCGCCGTGCGCCGAGCCATCGACATCTTCTGATGATGCCCCTGGTTGGGGGCGAAACACGTGTCGAGGTTTTTTATTATTTTTTGCACGATAACACAACTCTCATATTTATTCTATTTTCAAAATTATTTCTCTATTCTTTCGGCCTAAGTGGGAGTGGAGGGCGGACTTGTGCATGAATAAATACGAGAGTTGGGTAATTTGCATGTGGCGGAATATTGCAAAGTAGTTAGATTTATTTTATTATAAATGAGTTAATTATTGAAAAAGAGTGACCGAGAGTTTTATTGCCAGGTTCTTTCTCTCGGTTCTACTTATTGCTTTGCGAATCTAGCAGTACATGTAAATATAGAAGCTATGACATTTTTTTTAATTTTAAGTACCTACTGACGTTTGGAAAAGCCATTTAGTGACCTATATAAATAAATTAATCATTTCATTTCATTAGTAATAAATAATGTAAGTATTAAAAATGTTTTTTATTTTTAAACCTATTATTATTAATCGAACTATTGGATCTTGTAAATATAAAAAATTGTACACTAAAAAACTGTATAATATATTTCCTTTTTACAAATTGTCTAGATCTCAAATAGGTACCTACCTATTCTATTAATTTTATTGGCTGCAATAGACTATTAGTGCCCAGACATTTTTTTTTGGAAAATATTTTACCCTACAACCAATGAAGTAATACGAGTGGATTTCATTTAAGCTTACAATTTCATTTATTTATAACAAAAAAATTAAATAAATTAAATTAGCATTTAATCGACAGTTTTTGATATGTGAGAAAATACCACAATTATTCCCAATCACATAACCGCCCACAATTAGAATTTTTAATATTTATATCCAAAAACATGTGTGAACGACTGTACCTCATTTAACGTTAGTATGTAGAAGTTTACAATTAAATTTAATGGTTTTCTAGGTCAAAAGTCAAGCAAAAATTGGACTGATATTGGGCACTATTTCAAGCACAATTTTTAAGCCATAAATTGTACCTATAGTTCGTTCGGTATTCGCGTAGTGAAGTGAGTATGCTGGGCGTAGAACCTACGCCCAGCATACTCACTGAACGAAGCCTATAACTCCGGAGTTATTAGAGCACCGTTTTTTCTTTTTGGGCACCATTTGGCACTATTTGGGCACAATTTTTTGAACTATGAATTATGGTTGAAGCGTACACAGATTCCACAAACGGAGGTGAGTATGCTGGGCGAAACCTTCGTCCAGCATACTCATCGAACTATGGCTGTAATTTCTTAAGTATAAGAGCACTATTTTTTTCCTTTGGGCACTAATTAGCACTATTTCAGCACAATTTTTTGGCATTCATGAAGTATCAGGATTCCATGGTGAGTATGCTGGACGAAGGGACACACCATATGTTATACAGGGGATCAAAACTTGGTATATTAAAATTTATGCTTTTATCGACTCCTTAAATCGCCTGACTGACTAGCGGTCGCCCACGACTTCGTCCGTACGGTAATTTGAATTTTTTCCCGTTTCCGTCGCGTCGCCCGTAATGACATAATAATATAGCATCGCAAATATTTTTTTTAGAACGAATCTCATTTCCATAAAATATGTTATACTGAGTTAACGTTAATAGATAGACGTATGCAACTTCGGAATTTATTTTAGAACTTTTAAAGAGGAACAATTCTTTAGTACATAATTTTAACATAACATTAACCATTTGACCAGCGCATGCAACGGAAGTTCTTGAAAGAAATAAACTTCCCCATTTTTTAAAACATATTTCACTGCTGCTCCACCTCCATTGATCATAGCGTGATGTTATAATATAGCCTATAGCCTTCCTCGATAAATGCACTTCTCAACATAAAAATAATTTTTCAAATCGAACCAGTACTTCCTGATATTAGCGCGTTCAAACAAACCAACAAACTCTTCAGCTTTATAATATTGGTATAAATACGAGTATACACGTACCATGCGTAAGATTCTGATAAGTGACACTCGTAGGACAATTGAGGCCTCTAATCAGCGGCGGCCTTACCCATTGCGAGGCTCCGGGCGGCAGGTCTTTGCGAGGCCCCTTTTTTATACCGCGGCCCAATGCCTCGGCCACCCCTACATCTATTGCTGGGCGCCCCATGTACGCACTCGGAAGTATTCCCTATGGCGCCGGCGGACTTTGGCCATCTCAGCAGGGAGGGTACGCTCCCACTACCTCTCGGCCGCCATCTTCGCGAGCATGACGTGCTCGAAGAAAGACACGGACACGTTCCACCTACTCCGGCTGGAGACCATGGCTCAAAGCATGGTTTCGTCTGAGAGGGTATTCACGCCTAGACCCACGACGAGGTCTCAGCGCTGACTCGCCCACGCTGAGCGCTCCACAAGCGTGTGGAGTGCGGTGCCTTCGCTGGGCCCTCGCAGTGTTAACACTGGAGCGTGACCTCACCATAGATCCGGTCACCGTGGCGCCTTTGCAGCCACTCGTCCATGATCGGTCTTACCGCTGCGACGGTGGTGGTTCCCCACCGTGGTTGATAAAGTTGCACCTTCCATGTCTCCATGAGATCCTGGTGGTGTTGCGAGCGCTGAGGCTCGATTTCTCGAGACACAGGCCTGTGGTCCCGCTTCATAACCACCTTGAGCCATTGAAACAATGACGCAAACAAAGGCTCTTGCTTCCAGGTCCCATGGAAGGGTTCCGACTAAGAGACATGCAGCCTCTAAGGCAGTCTAAGGTGATCGTGCGTTAACCTCTTAATATCTTGCCAGACCGCTAAAGACCTTTCAACGGTCTGTTTAAAACAGACACGTTGTTAGCCGTCAATCTGGCCGCCCATACCTATGTCTATCGTCCATAACTTTAGTTTAATTTAACGTTACGTTATAATCGTAATAAAAATTTAAGGATAAACCAAAAATAAAATAAAAAATGTTTAAAAAATCTATTTTTTTTTGCTTGGGTCGTTGCGTGAGGCCCCTGCATGCGCGAGGCCCCGGGCGAACAGAAGAAGTGATTAATATTTATTTATTTTAGAATATGTAAATAATTTTCTATATTCTCTCATATTTCTCTATTATTTACATAATTCGCAAAAACGAATGTCATCGGCAGGACTCGAACAAGCGGCCTTTCCAGGAACGCTACTAAGCTACGATCTGCTATAATATTCTATTTTAGTTTAAACTAGCAGATCACCGCGGCTCCGCCCGCGTGATATAGTTTTCTCGTGTCCGGTTCACGTCTTCACGTGGGTTAGTTTTTTTTTAATTTTTAGAGAGCATAGCTTTATATACTTACTGCAGGCCTGCAGCGCCTTCTAGTGGGTTAAACTGCATTAAAACCTTACTAGTGGTTTTGGATTTTTAAAACAAATGTTTACTGCAACGCCCCCTGGTGAGTTATCACCGTAACACCTATCTAAGAACATTCACCAATCAAACCCAAACCCAGAACCCAGAACTGAAAACTACATCAAAATCGAACAAGTAGGTTGTGGAGGAAAATTGGGTAGCGTGCTGCAGGATGTCAGCCCCGCAGCACGCGACCCTTCTAGCCTGCTTCAGTAAGGACGGCGGGTGATTATCCCACCGTCCTCAGGCCCCGATCATGGAGGTTGATGGTCTTGGGCGTAGATGAGGCAGCAGGGAGGGTACGCTTCCTCTCACTCTCAGCTGCCTCCAAGGATAAAATGAAATGATTTATTTATTTGTATAGGTCACTAAATGGCTCTTACATACGTCGCAAAGCAATAAGTAGAACCAAGAGAAAGAACCTGGCAATAAAACTCTCGGTCACTCTTTTTCAATAATTGACACATTTACACATTTTCTTAAGACTAAATGTGGACGAATGTACTCGTATTTTGATCTCGTGTCAAAAGCTAGTACAATGCAACAAAAAAAATTTTTAGTCACCTAAGTACAAATTATGCTACAATTACGGCATTTTAGGATGCCTGTACCATGCTCAAGCCAGACACTTTTATCGTTAAGATAATCAACTGTCTTAGAATATGCTTTTTGACATAAAGTAGTCTTTATAAAGGTATACCTTCCCCCTTGAAAGAATGACAAACCTTGCTAAGCCGATAACACGGAGGGAGTATTTTATTTTTATTACGTAGATTTCTGTCTGTAACGTCACTTACTTTAGTATAGCTAGATATATTTTTCCTGACATACAGTATATTATCCAATATATATTGGGAAGCTACAGTTAAAATATTAATATCTTTAAATCGCTCCCTAAGAGAATCTCTTACCTAAACAATAAATGGCACGGACTGCCCTCTTTTGTAATATAAAAAATGTTTCTATATCTGTTGCATTTCCCCAAAGTAGTATTCCATAGGACATCAACATCTGTCAACTGCCTAATCCGTCTCACAGCATATGCAGCAGAGCTAAGCTTATTAGCTACAATGGTGATATAGTCACCCCATTGTTATTTAGAATCTATTGTTACTCCTAAAAAGGTAGTGTTATTTACAAATTCTAACCTTTGGCTACCCAGCACGACATGGACTTTTGCTTGTCTGACATTGGGCATTGTAAATTTAACGCATTTGGTCTTTTCTGCATTCAACAATAGGTTGTTTGTAGAAAACCAATTTGAAATATCATTTAAAATATTATTAACATTATTCGCATCTGTACTATGCCGATTTACTTTGAATGTAAGTGATGTATCATCTGCGAACATTACTATGCCAGCTTGTGCCTCGATCATGCAAGGCAAGTCATTAACATAAACCAAGAAAAGAAAAGGTCCTAGAATTGATCCCTGAGGTACACTTATTTTGACGTTAGTTCCGTTTGACTTAACGTTGTTCTCATGAACAGTCTGCAGCCTATCTGTCAGGTAATATCCTAATAGTTCTAAGGATTTTTTGTCAAAACCATACCGACGTAACTTTAGCAAAAGTGTCTGATGGTCAACACAATCAAATGCTTTAGACAGATCGCAGAATACCCCAATGGCATCCTGCGATCCTTCCCATGCGTCGTAAATCAAGCTAACAAGGGTTACTTCCGCATCCGTGGTAGATTTTCCACGAGTTAAGCCAAATTGTTGGCTGTGGAAAAGATTGTTGGTCGGGAAGTGGACTTGCATTTGATTTAGCATCACTCTCTCAAACACCTTACTCAGAGCTGGCAAAATAGAAATGGGGCGGTAGTTACCAAGTTCTGACTTAGATCCCTTCTTAAATAATGGTATTAGTCTACTATTTTTCATTAGGTTAGGGAATATGCCTTCATCTACACATTCATTAAAAATTAGTGCCAAGTCAGGTGCAATGATATCAATTACATTACTGATTAAGCTAACTGATATGCCCCAGTGATCTTTCGACTTTTTAATTTTGAGATTTTTAATGCTTTCAAGATGTCACTGGGGTCGATATGTTTGAAGTTAAATTTAGATGAAGAACCAATATTACTTTCAAGAAGGGCCACCACACTGTAGGCACATGAATTAATAGAAGAAGTGACTTTAAATTCCTTTAAATGTTGGTAACATAATCTTCAAATGCATTTACAATATCTTTCGGAGAGGTTATATTCTTGTTTTCTAATTTAATTTTAGTAACAGTATCCCTCATTTTACAATTACCTGACTCTTTGTTTATAACTTTCCATGGTTCTTTTATTTTGTTAGGATCCTCAATTATTTTCCTTTTGATGTGAAGGATTTAGCTTGTCTATATACTTTTTTGAATACCTTGGAGTAATTCCTAACATATTCAGTGAAACTATTATCAAATCTGTATTGTTTTTGTGCGTATAGATCAAACAGCGTTCGTCTACTTTTATAAATGCCTACTGTTGCTCACTCACAGAATTTGGTTTTATTTGGATTTTGGCATTTTTGTTTATGTGTCTGAAAAAGCATCAGATATTGTACTAAATAAACTATTATAATGGACCTCAGGATTATTACCTATATAAACTATAGAATTAAGCTTTTTCTCAAACAAGTTTTTGAATTCTTTAATTCTATTAGAGGTTATGGGCCTACACATAATTTTCTCACTATACTGACTATTATTACTCTTGGGAAAAGATACTATTTGACCACAGTGATCTGATGGCAATTTACTAATTACAGACTTGCTTAAGCACTCACAATCCGTAAAAAAAATATCAAGCCAATTGGCTGCCGTTTCTGTGACTCTAGTCGGCTCACAGAAAATATTTTCCATATTGTAACTACCATGAGGATGACTTGGGCCCTGGATGGTGCTTGGGCCACTAAGCACCTAGTAGTTATGTAAAACAATAATGATATGCTAAATCATCAAAAAAACTTTCTAAACGTACAACATTTTCTAACTTTTTAGTTTTATATTGATGGTTTGTCATTAATCAATCGGTAAAGTACGAGCCGTGCCACTTATCACAACAGTAAAACCTAATTTCATATAAATCAAATGAGATTTACAACTTTTAATTAAATACATTTCGTAAATTGCCAACTCTAAAGTTATCATAAAATTAGTTAATACATTATACATGAGGCACTTAATTTGATACAACTATTTGTTATAAAATATAAATAACTATTTAAATATTGAAAAATTAAATGTATTTTTAACGGACTGCAAAAGGAGCTTCTCAATTCGACTGTATTTTTTATGTTTGTTAATATATAATTACTTTCGACTAGGTGTACCGATTTTGAAAATTCTTTCTTAAATATAAAAGCTAGTGATTCCTATGTGGTCTCAAATATAATAAAAATCAGTCGAATTGAGAATTTCCTACTTTGAAGTCAGTTAATAACAACACCGGCTACATTCGTACCTACCGCGAAAAACACAGCATTTATTTTTTAATTTAAGGTTTTTAAAACAATTCCTAATCTACTAACTTTTCAGTATTCGGTCATCAGACATTTAATTGATTGCTTATTTTTAAATTGAATAAAATACATTTCTTAATCTTGTACATAGTACTCGAAATTGTATCTTTAGATAAACTAAGGGTGAATTAGTCGTTGTCCTGTAAGTTGAGGGGAGTTTTGGACCGATCAAAACTTTTGGCTCGGTCAATAGAAGTAAGATAAGGGCACGAGCTTAGGTTATGTTGACATACTTAGTTATATTTTTATGAGTAGCAACTAACAAAAGACAACTACTCGAATAGGTATTACATTATAACGAGAAGACCAGAGATAGCGAAGACCATCGTCCATGTTTATGACATTGTTTTTTTTTTTATTTGTTTAAGATATAAAATATACATTATTTTCATGATGTGGTACTACTAGTATTCTTTAAATCTGTGACGCGATTAAAGCACTGTTCACATTCATCGGACAGAACTCTGATTGGCAGATTCTCAAATCAGCCAATGAAAGCCCGCTCAGTCGCAAAAATCATTTATAATGGGCCAATTAGAGTTCTGTCCGATGAAAGTGAACAGTGCTTTACAATCTAGAATATTCGGTCGATTGCAAAAAGGGATCATATCTAATGTGTGACGAGTCACGGACAACTCTAAAAGAAACTTAAATTGCCTTGTTACATTATTTCTTTTAAAATGTACTCAGCATTTAATATTCTGAGCATTTCAAGTTGCTTTAAGCTCCAAAAAGCATGTGTGACACAGTAACCAATCAAAGCTGTTCACTGAACAAACTCAGGAGCCGGGCGGACCGGTTTGTTTGTCCGCCGGCCATTTGCTTAGTCGCTCATATCAACTGATTAAACAAATATGTACATATTACTCGACACATTTGAAATTCGAACTCAAAATGTACGACTGCATTCAATAGAGTAGATGTTATTTTTTAAATTAGGAGCGTTCCATATTCTAATACGTTGATATTCGGTAATTAGTATTACCACAGATATAAGAATACTGAATGGTATTACGTAATCTTGATTGGCTATCTTTTGTAGTTAACTCACTTCAAGTCCGAATAAAAATTACCATTATAAAAGAGCTTTAGTTTTACATTTACTTCAGTAAATATTTAGTTCAGCATTTTGTTTCAGAACTATAGGACCTTGTTGTGGATTTCAATCACGTTTTACTACCATGTTTATAATCGACTAAGATCATAAATATTTTATAACTCACTCTTTATATGGACAGTTTAACCATTTAGTTAATGCTCACATATTTTTGAGTATCAATAGTTTCATTTTAAGAATTTCATTTTCGAGAAAATACTCATTTAATTTTACGAATATCTTTCACACAAAACACATATAAAACCGTATGTCCAGTAATAAGTAGATAGCCACAAACCACGGACAAAAGACAGAAAACTCCCAGACTAAACTTAAATTTGGCGCGAAAGAAGTAGCTACTATTAAAACCTAAAGATTGTGAAAATGGTTTGTAGAAGTGGCTGACCACACACACGAGTTTTTTTATCTAGTCATTATCATAATGGAGTCATAAAAGCATCACACGAAATTGTGATGGCGAAAACTCACGTTTATAGAGCCATTTTACGATCATTTTTAATTTCCAAGATATTTTTATTGAAAAGTCGACGGTGGTGAATGTTGGAGGTCTATTTTGTCTGTATGACAGACAATGTAGTGACAACAAAAGCACAGCGAGAAATGTTGACTTAGGAAGTCGAGTCCCGACTCCCGGGAGCGTCCGAGATATGGACCACCTACGCTTGGCGACTTTTATAAAGTGCTGACTGTCAGAAATGGGAAATAATGGCGTCTGTAGTGACATCTGCGACGTAACGAGTGATATTGCATCGGCAAGATAGAGTGGCGACACTCGCTATACAGACCTTTGCTGTTTGCATTTATGGTCCATTGACGGGTTATTGTAAGATATTATTAAAAGAGTTGGCTTGAAACTGAATTTGTTTTGATGTTAAAAAAACAATGTCTTAATGTAAGAGCTTTTAAGTTGCGCGTTATGTAAATATCAGTATAGGTGTTATTGTGTAGGCAGATTTATTGACTGATATCCAAAACAGAGTACTTTTTACCAAAACAGTATTTTTTAACTATCTGGAATATTGACGTAACCGTATAACCTATATGGATCGAACATCAATATGTTTTTAACGTTCGGTTGAAAATGAAATTTTCGTTTTGTTTTCGTTCTATAATAATACCACACTTAACTCAGTAGGTACCTACTGATCTATCGTATTTTTATTGGGTATTAGCAGGCCTCCGTCACTCCATGTACTTACGCGCTATAATTACCTACCACCCGGCGCGCGGGCCGTTTGAGGACCAAATTCAGTGCGGTTTTCGCAAGCGAAGCGCACGCACGTTGTTTAGCATGCAGTGGTTGCTGACGCGACGGAGTAGGCTATTATAGCAGTAGGTATTGGAAATTTTCTACTGAGTGAAGTATCTGTTACGTAGTAACTATTTAGTAATCTGTGGTATTAGTCCATACAAAATATAACTCTTGGTTGAGAAACCTTCCGTGAAAAAGATTCAAGGTATTGTAAATAAAATTGAAGTGTTTATTTAAAATAATTGTGAGAATACAATTCTGGAATGATTTCCATAATCTCTCATCAATTTAGTTAAACCCGTCGTGTAGTCGAGTTCGTGACAGATTCAAAATCGATTAAGCTCAGCTCGTGAGTTCAAGACACATTAATTGGAGCGAAAACACTGCCAACGTCCACAAATATCTTAAATACGCTGTTATTTTTTTAAGATGAAGAGACGTAGCTCGTTAATCCACCACGCCTCGTGTCAGGCGCCATGCGTCGCGAACACCAGCCTGTCACTATCAAACGCATCTTCTCATTATTAATAAAATGGATGGGCAACACTGCGAGCTCACCAACATGGCGTTAAAGTTGGCGCCAAAAATAATATGACATTTTTCATACCGCCAAATTGTAATATAGATATAATAATAAAACGCTTCACGTCACCAACAGGTGTTCTATGTAACATGATGCTTAAATACGTAATAAGCAGGGACGAATGAAAAATGTTGGAGCGGATAAAAGTGACAGGATCGTTGGTGACGGAAAAAAGTTTGTTTTTTCGTAGAATTGGTAGCGCGAACGTGAGATATTTGTAGTGATAATATTAGTTCTGTTTGGTGCGTTTCTGTGAAACGTGGTTCTTAGAGCGGTCGACGGTGACATATTAATTACTAATAGGAGGATGTCTCATGAGCTGAGTTTACTCAACGATATCGAATTAGCAGGTATTAGTCTTGTGGACATTTCAACAGCAGTATAATACTACCTCTTTGAAACAACATAGAACGTATCAACTTAAAAAGTGCTTAGGTTTCACTCGTATTTCTTTCAACCCAACTAATTAATAAGCTTTAAGTTTAAGAATCTGCTTTCGTCCGTCTGTCTATCTATATATGTAATTCAGGCTAGTGGGCACAATTTCTAACCGATCTCCATGAAACTTGACACAACATATTCCTTGATTTAGAAAAAAATCATCGTGAGTTTTTTTTAAATTGGGGTGTAATTCACTGCGAGGTTTACTGTTCTAACATTGGGTGACCACTAGTACGAATTTCCACCCTGATCTTGTCCATGTATGGATAAAGCTTTTATCCATAATCACATTTGACTTTTTAAAATTCTATAATTATGTCTGTAAACAAACATTATTACAGGTAGTATTGATTTGAAAAATAATACCAACGTACTAGTTAAATAATTTATAATAGAAATTAGGAACCAATATGTAATATCTCACAATTTATGACCGTATCTATATTCTATACCAAGCAGTCACCGCGACATTCGGAATTTAAATTCATTTAATTCCAATTCCCATTCCATTTGAAATCTTTACGTAACAGACGATAAAGCTGTTTAATAATCAATGTGGCGCCAAATATTTATATTTTAACACTATAAAATCCGTAATATTTCACTAACAAACATGTATTGTACTTATATTTAAGTAGGTACATTATTAATATTTCGTTTATTCGCTTATATTCTTATTTAATACATTTTTAAATAGATTTATAAAAAACACAAATACATTTAAAAATATAAAAAATAGTGACCCACCAATAGCGGAGTAGGACCCAAACTACCGGCGGTGGAGGCTAGAGACTGAGAAACCTCCTAACAATACGGCACGTGTCGAGGATAACAGCCTTCTGAATCTGACTCTTGATCCAACAATCTAACGAGAGACTCTTGAGATGTTGATCGAGACTCTTCGCTATTAATCCGTTTGCTGAAACGACCACCGGGACAATGATCGTCGAGTCTACGTCCCACATGGCGGTTATCTCGAAGGACAGATCAAGGTATTTACTAAGTTTGTCCTTCTCTGCCTTCACGAGATTTTCGTCATGCGGGACGGCGATATCGACGAGCACTGCCCGACGCTGGGTCCGATCAACCAACACGATATCGGGCCTATTGGCAACAATAGTCCTGTCCGTGATGATTGATCGGTCCCAGTAGAGCAATGCACGACCATTCTCAAGAACTGGCACTGGTGTGTACTTATAGTACGGTACTTCAAACTCAATAAGGCCATATTAAAGAGCAAGTTGCTGGTGGATGATCCTGGCTACTTGATTGTGCCTATGCAAGTACTCGGTGTTAGCAAGATACGAACAACCGGAAATAATATGGCGAAGTGATTCACCAGGACGGTGGCATGCTCGACAAATGTCGACCGTACCGTCCTTCATGATGTATTTCCGATAGTTGTTCGTCTTGATAACCTCATCTGCAATTGCACAGGCAAAACCTTCAGTTTCCCCAAAGTGGTCCCCAAAACGCAGCCAGTTCACCGAAGCGAGCAGGTCTACGTCGGGTCCTGTTAAGACCCGGTAGAACCGCCCATGTAGCTCCTTACTCTTCCATACGTCCCTACGGTCTTCAGTATCTAGCACCTTTGGTTTACGCCAGTTCTCGTTAGCCAAGGAAAGAGGTGTCAGGCCCTTGTCAACCATCACGACATCGCAATGAATGTCACACCCATTCTGTAGAAAGTAATCTCTCAGACTGCACACTTCACGGTTGTGGAGGTTCTTGGCATTCAAAAAGCCTCGACCCCCCCACTTCCGTGGAATGTACAGTCTCATGACAGAAGAACGTGGGTGTAACATTCGATGCAATGTCAGTTGTTGACGGACTCGCCTATCCAGGGCGTCTAGTTCCGTTTGAGTCCACCTAAGTATGCCAAAGGAGTATAACAATAAAGGTATAACCCAACCGTTGAAAGCCCGCATTTTGTTACCACCGGACAAAGAACTGTTAAGAACTTTTGTCAGGCGGCCAAAAAAACGGTCTTTCACCGATTTCTTAATATCCTCCACCGCTATACCCAATGACTCTGACATACCTAGGTATTTGTATGTTTCGGTCTCGGAGAGAGATCTGAGAGTTATTATCTCAGAAAGTTGTAAATTCGGTGAATTTACAACCTTCCCCCGTTGTACATGCATAACTGCACACTTATCAACACCGAACTCCATCTTAATGGCATTACTAAAAACTTCCGTAGTTTTTAATAATGTTACTAAATCTTGGTGCTTCAGTGTGAACAGTTTGAGGTCATCCATGTACATCAGGTGAGAAATAACCTCACCTCCTCTACGAAACCGATAGCCTAGCCCTGAATCTTTCAGCAATGTGCTAAGTGGATTCAGTGCTAAACAAAACCACAATGGACTCAAACTGTCGCCCTGGAATATACCACGCTCTATCCTTATCAAGCCTTGCGGGTCAGAGGCGTGCCCACCATTACCTGGTTGACGAAGTACTGTGGTCCACTGCCCCATACACGAGACTAAGAAGGATTTAAGAGTCGGATTAATTTTATACAACTCTAAAATCCTCCTCAGCCATGAATGTGGCACCGAATCATAGGCCTTCTTGTAGTCAATCCAGGCAGTAGAGAGGGCGCCCTTACTCCGCTTGACTTGTTGGCTAATGGCCATATCAATGAGGAGTAGCTCCTTAGTACCACGAGACCCAGCCCTACATCCATTCTGAGCGTTATCTAAGATATTATTAGATACTATGTGCGAGTTTATTTTACTTCTCAGAATAGATGTAAGGAGCTTGTAGATGGTAGGTAAGCAAGTGATGGGTCTATAGTTTTTAGGTTCCGTGGTACTACCTGATTTATGGAGCAGGAAGGTGATGCCAGTGGTCATGAAAGCGGGTAAGGAACCAGACTCAAGGGCTTCTTGATACTGTGTTGCCAAGCGTTCATGCGAGCTCTGAACCCACTTTATCCAAAAGTTGTGCAATCCATCCGGCCCAGGACTTTTCTTTATTAATATTATTTATATTCCTTTATTTAACTTAATTACATATTTAATACATTTTTAAATAAATCTATAAAAAATACAAATATATTTAAAAATATAAAAAATAGTGACCCACCGGCATCGGGTACAAGGACCAAGCTACCGGTGGTTAGGGCTCCAGAGAGAGGAATTTCCTCACGATGCGTGCCGTATCGAGCAACACTGCCTTCTGCATCAGGCCCTTAATCCAACCGTCTAACGAGAGCCTCTGTAGGTGTTGGTCGAGGCTCTTGGCGATCAGTCCATGCACGGAAACGACTATCGGTACAATAACAGCTGAGCTTACATGCCACATGTCGACAATCTCGTGGGCCAAATCCAAGTACTTTACTTGTTTGTCTTTTTCGGCTTTCACGAGATTGCCGTCATGCGGAATAGTAATATCAACTATTATTGCACGGCGCTCTAACCGATCTACTATCACTATGTCAGGCCTATTTGCAACAATAGTCCTGTCAGTGATAATAGATCGGTCCCAGTACAATGTGATATGATCATTTTCGAGAACTGGGTCGGGCACATACTTGTAATACGGTACTTCTGAATCCACGAGTTTGTATTTCAGAGCAAGTTGTTGATGGACAATCCTAGCTACTTGGTTATGCCTATGCAAATACTCGCCGTTAGCCAAACTAGAACAACCAGAGATAATATGCCTAAGGGACTCTCCAGGACGGTGGCACGCCCGACATATGTCAACCGTACCATCCTTCAGAATATACCTCCGGTAATTTTTAGTCATGACAACTTCGTCCATAATTGCAAAGACAAACCCTTCGGTTTCTCCAAATAGATTACCGAATCGTAGCCAGGATACTGATGATTTTAAATCAATATCAGGTCCATGTAGGGCCTGATAGAAACGTCCATGTAACTCTTTACCCTTCCATACACCCATGCGGTCATTGGTACTTAGTATTATAGGTTTGCGCCAGTTCTCTTTAGCCAAACCGAGCGGGGTAAATCCGTTGTCTACTGCAGCAACATCACGATGCAAATCCTCGTCCACCCGCAGGAAGTATTCCCTAAGATTGCACACCTCACGGTTGTGAAGGGTCTTAGCATTAAGAAAGCCTCGGCCCCCACACTTCCGTGGTATGTACAACCTCATTACAGATGAACGCGGATGATGCATTCGGTATGTAGTGAGTAGCGTACGGACTTTTCTATCCAAGGCGTCAAGTTCTGTCTGAGTCCATCTGAGTATGCCAAACGAGTACACTAAAACTGGCATGACCCAACTATTGTAGGCTCGCACCTTGTTACCGCCCGATAAAAGACTCTTAAGAACTTTTTTCAGGCGGCCAAAGAAGCGTTCCCTCAATAATTGTTTCATGTCAGTCTCTAATATGCCTAACGCTTGTGACATACCCAGATATTTATAAGTATCGGTTGCCGAAAGGGACCGAAGTTGAGTGGAATCTGAAAGTTGTATTCTTTCGGAATCCACTATCCCACCCTTCTTCACATGCATGCTTGCACATTTGTCTACGCCAAATTCCATTCTGATAGAATTACTAAAGGTTTCCGTTACCTTTAGTAATTCCATCAGTTGGTGACTGTTTGGGGCAAGTAATTTTAAATCATCCATGTAAAGAAGGTGAGACAAAACCTGGCCATCTTTCCGCAACCGGTACCCTAGACCTGAATTCTCCAGCAAAGCGCTGAGAGGATTCAGGGCCAGACAAAACCATAAAGGACTCAGACTATCGCCCTGAAATATACCACGCTCGATCTTTATCGGTCCACCATTACCACAAGTCTGTCGGCATCCTGAATAGCACAAGACGGTCTTCCATTGCCCCATGCATGTCCCTAAGAAGGTACATAGAGTTGCATCAATCTTATACAACTCCAGCACCCTCCTAAGCCATGAATGAGGCACAGAGTCATAGGCCTTCTTGTAATCTATCCAGCATGTCGCCAGATCCTTGCGATTACGGCGTACCTGTTGGCTAATAACCATATCCATAATTAGGAGCTCTTTAGTGCCACGAGCCCCACTTCTACATCCATTCTGAGAGATTGACATGATGTTGTTGTCAGTTATGTGGCGCGTTATTTTTTGTCTCAAAATAGATGTGAGAAGCTTATAGACCGTTGGTAGGCATGTAATTGGTCTATAATTTTTAGGCTCTATGGCACTACCAGATTTGTATAAGAGATGGGTCATACCAGTAGTTAGAAAATCGGGAAGCGATCCTGATTCCAAACATGATTGGAATTGAGCTGCCAACCGTCCGTGTGAACTACGGAACCATTTTATCCAAAAATTGTGCAGTCCGTCTAGTCCTGCTGATTTCCAGTTCGGTAACAGACGGACTGCGTTGGTGACATCACTATCTATGAATTTTAATGGTTCCATAGTTTGTATCGGTTCACACAGACGATTAACATCCCGCATCCAACCATCCTCTGTGTGGCTGACAGGAGCCGACCAGATGCCACTCCAGAATGCAATGGTGGCATCATCATCTGGCCGGCGCTCGTCAATCACACTTGAATCAGATCGCTCCCAATCTCTGTAGACCCATCTCTCATCTTTTTGGAACATGCAGTTTTGGGAATACCGGTCCACTCTTTTTTTATATCTTTTTATACGATTTGCCCACGCATAGACTTTTTGCTTCAGGTAGTCAATGCGCTCTGTGACCCGAAAAGCAAATTCTTGGGATCTAATATTAGTCCCCAAAAATGCCCGGTTCACAAAGCGCATCACTCTAGGGCGAGTATTGCCCGACCTGAAGCAAATAAGTTTCCCAATGAGTGCCCTGGTCTCGGCAATATGACGTTCAATCCTATACTGCCAGGCTGGTGTAACAAATTTCGGTCGAGTAGCTTTATCATTTGATAAAAGCTTAATATTTGCTACTCGACATGCTGCAACAGCCCCACAGTACAGAATCGAATGTGTATCACCGAGATTTTCACTACTGTTAAAATAGTCTGACAGTAGTGAATCCAGAGCACACATTAGGGCTATATTTTTCTTATGCGTAGGCAAACGCGGTAGACGAGGTCTTTCGGTAGGTGTTACGTTTCGATATTCCCTCAGTGCACATTCCAAAGCGCTCCCTAATTGTACATTGCAATGAGTACTTACATCTGTAACCCCGGTATCCAATAAATCATCATCAGTGGGACGTTGTGTGGAAACAGTAGGAACATGTGTACCTGATGATGTAGGTATTGTAATACCAGGATTACCCTGTATATCTGAGCGAAGCCTCTCAAGCACGGCATCATCCAACATATGACCACGTTGTATAACCCGCACTTGATCCGACAGACGTTGCGTTGATACGTTAACAGTTGGTTCGAGCTCCTGAAACAGAGACAGCATTCGTACACGATACGCAGTGAGATTAATTCCTCCCTCTGTAGCCGCATAATATGCCCGCATGACGTTCTCGTTCATGGAAGAAGTCCATCGCATGCGGTGCACATTACCACCGGCAGCGGGGTCCCTAATCGAAGCCGGAGGGCGTCGGGGTCCCAAGCAGGTCGGTGGCCGGCCTCTCCCTTGCCGACGTACAGGTGGAGGCGACGTCGGTGGAGAGAAATACTCGTCGCTGCTAGAGCTCGACGCCTCACCAGTAGCCAAAGTTTCCGGCAAATGGGAGGCGGAGCTATGCGACGAGTCCGGGGTTGGTAATTGTGCAGTTTGTCTCTCTCTGGCTCTAGCTCTTGTGAGCATATTTATCCTTTATCATCATCCATCCATTTCTTGATATTGTTGGTATTTGATTAATATTTTCTTTGACATATGTCAAACATCTGCAATTTGGTAATTTTTCTTGATCTTGATAAAATATAGATATAATAATAATAATAATTATTAATTTTATCGAAATATAAAAAAAGGTAATTTTCTGACCTGCCCTCACGCCTAGGATCACAGCGACTGTGGGATTTGCCGCTCTGTAAATTGAGAATTAATATACTAATTGACATTTCTGTCAATATTTCAGAGCGTGCACGCCTACTAGCTGTTGGAGAATGGGAGTCAGGGTTATGGATCTAGGCGCTCCCATCGCCCAACATCGGTACAATTTGGACGGTTGGACGACACAACCTTCCGCATTGCCACTTGCCTTCGGCTGGGTACACCTTGTGTATCTCCGCATCATTGCACCTGTGGGGTAGCGTTGATAATCTGGGACACCATGGCCTTTCTTGTAGCAGAAGCGCAGGTCGTATACCTCGGCACGCTATTCTAAACGACATAATTCGTAGGGCTCTTTCCACCGCAGGTCTTCCGGCCGTACGTGAACCAAATGGTTTAGCACGAAGCGATGGAAAGAGACCGGACGGTATGTCGTTGCTACCGTGGAAGATGGGAAGGCATTTAGTGTGGGACGCTACATGCGTTGACACCTTAGCACCTTCACACCTTCCAAGCACA
Organism: Nudaria mundana; assembly: GCA_963556515.1. Lineage (NCBI taxonomy): Eukaryota > Metazoa > Arthropoda > Insecta > Lepidoptera > Erebidae > Nudaria > Nudaria mundana. The sequence goes on from OY748304.1 coordinate 93,991, forward strand.
TCCGGATGTGCCGGTGCTGCTGCTGCATCGGCTGAAGGCCTCAAACGGCGTAAATATGCTAACCTAGCAGGTGATTACATATTTAAGCCGTTTGGGGTTGAAACAATGGGGTCATGGGGTCCGAGTGCTCGCCGCCTTTATAGAGACATTGCTAGACGCCTAATCGATGCTTCTCAGGACCAGAAGGCTGGCTATTTTCTGGCCCAAAGAATAAGTATCGCCATCCAACGTGGCAACACAGCCAGCATTCTGGGAACATTCCCAGTCGGCAATGACGCGGAGGATTTTTTAAACGATATTTTTTAATGTAAATATTTTAGTATATAATTATGTATATAGTAAGTAATTGATTTTACTTCCAACTTTACAGGGACTATATTTTGGAAGGTCCGTTTGGAGCTGGACCATAGTGTGTACCGTCGTGTACATTATGGAAATATTTGATCGATAAGTGTACCTACTCGTAAATAAATGAAACCGATGTTCCATGAGCAATACTAGTATGAATCCATCACTGTAATGTTTTTACTTCAAAAATGTCTAAGAATTGAATTGTTACGCAGAGAAAATGTTTTTGCCACAATGACGGAGCCCATCCATCAATTTGACATGTAAAATGTTGACTTAAGGACAATTACAGTAAAAGCCCATGCCAAATTCTATAATACAGGCGTCGGAGGCGTGCCATATCACTGCCGCGTTGTGCCATGAAATTGACTTTGTCACTGGCCATAAATCTTCCCGGTAAACTGTAAAAAAAGGATGGCATCCCGTGAATGTGTTCGGACTCATCCAACGGATGTTTACACAACAAGAGACGCGTCAAATACTTTTTTTTTTTGCGAATATTTCTATCTTTACAAATTGTTTGTTATAATTTCAAGAAGTACACTTTTGGAAATTCTATGCATAATTTCGTAGTGTAATGAAGTTGTCAAAACATTGTGTAAAAAAATATTTCTTTGTTTGAGTCTTTTAAACTACCAACTAGTTTTGACAGAAACATAAACGGTTATTTAAATATTTGGTAAATCATTCTAACAACTGCAATAACTATATGTCTATCGGGAAATTTAACTTTTATCCAGGGCTGGTTTGATTGCTAAAACACGTCATTTTAGGAGACAAACATTGAAAAATAATAATATCATTATATATAACAGCATTCCAGAAGTGGTTGCACGAAACATGGTTCAAGAGTCAAGATGTTATCTGTTTTGCATACGAATATTTACAACTGGCAATAACATATGCCGTTATCGGAAAAATATGACGTTTTTTTAGCTCAGCAATGAATGAATTAGTACGTGCAGAGTCGTCGTTTCCTACTAGCTAGCTGGAGTGGTGCCAATAAATAGTTTGAAGGCAAAGTTTCGTCGCCAGCGCGCCATAACTCTCGCCCCGGATGGCAATAAACGTCACAGGGCAGCACTAGCTAGCACTATCAATCCGGTTTTGCATCCACTATCGTGCGTCTCCATCTTGCCGCCGACTGTGAACACGCCAAATGTATATCGTCAATGCTGTATCTTCGTTTTAAAGGGTGGCAGAAAGTATTTTCTTAAATGTTTATTTTATTTTTACTTTTTTGTGATGATCGCAGACAATACAACCTTTGTCTGTTTGTGACTCATTGAAGCGTTTTCAAGACTGTCATTTTTTAAACAGTGTAGTGTAGTGTTTAAACTTTTTTTACGGTCGATCAAGACAGAAGCAAACCGATATAATAAATGTAGAAGCAGACATGTCATGTAGATTCACTTGAATCGTTTCTTTGACTAGATTTATTTTACAAAATGTTTACTGGGCCTTGATACAGAGTAATATCTAAGTAACCATGAGATCCAGGACCACATCATCATCGTCGTCAGCCTCATTAGCACGCGGTGCGCCTTCTGAGAGATAAACGAGGTTCTGGCAAATATTTCCAATATTACCAGAAACAGGATCGCCTTCTAACATAAGGGAAATGTAGGCGTATGCTAGAAAGAAGTGGCTCTGTGTGCTTGGCTTTCTGTATGTGTGGTAAGTCTGCGGTTGGTTCAGTTAAATCCATTTTATGACTGTTCGTAGGCTCGTAGGTTGAATTTACGAGTGTGCATACGTACCTACGGTTGTAATTTTAACCTAACAACGTGTCCGATTTTGAGTGCCGCCGTAAAATTAGCTAATTAGTAACTTGTTTTATTGAGCGATTAGGATTCAATAATAGATACATGATATAAACTACGATGCGAGTTCTTCACACTTTTATGATTCTTTTCACGATTTATGGCGAATAAAGTATACTTAAACTTTGAAACTACAGAACACAAATTAAAATGAGGTAAGTGTAAGTGTAAAATTGCAGAAACTGATCCATGTTTCATCAGGCGGTTATTGTTGCAACTACAAAATCATGAGTTTTACAACAGTCTCGTTTCCCACGGAAACGCATTATCAAAAGTAGATATCCTATTGTGTTAATCCAAGGAAGGTATATTTGTGCTCAATTTGGCATCTTTAATTCAAAAAGTTATGCGGTAGGTATACTTTTTGCAATTGGACGTGCTTAAAATAGAAATCTAATCATGTTCGAAGACAAAAAGCAGTAGCTTTTTTCTCTCTCATAAAATAAACACAACACAAACAATTTACAATCGAACAGCTAAAAATACAAACGTCACAAAACATGTCACCGATGATTTATTTAACGCGATATTTATGTATGACCGCGACAGGACGTGAACGGTGAACGGTGGAACACACGTTCCTTTTAGTTTACATTACCAGCAAACTTTACGTCTGCATCATACAACAACTTTATTACTACTCAATAGAGTTGTAAACTTAAATTTTAGAACGAAACTAAATTTGTCATGTACAACTTAAAAATTTTAAATTTGCTTTTGAATTCAATTTTCAAAATACGAACTTGTTCGTTACTATGGTCTCTATGGTTGTACGTGTAATGTGGTTTAGTCTTGACGCGGTGTGGGTGGGTACAATGGGTGCGCGTGGGCACGCGGGTGCGCGAGCGCAGCCTCGGCACTTCGGTCTCACCTCACTGTTTTTATGACGCACATTATGCATGCAGATTTCCATTATAGATTAAAAATTATAAATAGTAGAAACGATCGTAACAACGTGCAACGCCTCGTTGGTGATTAGAGAAAAGTTATGTACGATTTGTGTGTTTGTTGAATTGATGACATTTTGATAGTTAATATCAATAAATACGTCATTATGAATTTTATATAAGCGCTAATCTATGCATAGGATCTATTTTATATGACAGAATATGCATAAATATAAGGCAACGACGACAGTATTCTTATTGAACTCGTTTATAAAGAAAACAAACGTCAACATAATGTAGGTAATTGATTAGCAGTGAGACTTTCCAAAAATCCTGTTTAGAATTTCTTCTAAGCTAAATTGGTTTGGTCTACCTAAATGTTATGTTAGTTACTTACCTACATTTTGAAAGATCGGAATTATCAATTTTTCTTCTCAACAGTCAGTGATGGTAATCTTTCTCTAGTAATTTCATCGACATCAATTGATATCATTGCAAAATCGACTAAAATCTTAGTCCTACTCTTCTTATCTACTCTTTCTTATTTTTGTTTGAGATTGGTAAAAACCTCATTGAAATCCGTTGCGCAGTTTTAAAGATCTAAAAGCATACATACAGAACGGGTGACTTTGTTTTATACTATGGTATGATGGTTTTAAACTACTCATTAGTAATATTGTGCACATTGCGGTGTTGGTGCGAGCATAGACATGTTCTAAAATAAACAATGCACCCGCAGTTACTTGAAACACAGTCGCTGTTTACCGGTTCAACATTGTTTAGAATTTACGAAGTGTATTTACTTACAGAAAATTCTATTATCACTTGAAAGTGTATACCAAAGACAAGAATGATGTTACTTGTCTTGTCTTGTTCATTACCTGTGTATCAAATTAAAAGTAAGTTTAAAGTTAGTACAACATGACAAAATATCATAAAATAAGTGATAACAGGCAAATTATTTCAAAAATCGAATGCGACATTAGATACCATCAAAAATAAATATCTACGTATATATCATCGTCGCGTCGATCAGGTCAGTTTATAACATTAAAATTAAATATAATTTTCACCCGCATCCCACCATACACAACAATGTTGTTTTGTTTGTTTCTGTTGTTCAGAAACGCATTCGTCATGTCTCTAGCTAGAGTGACGCCACAGACACAACCCCTTTGCCAAGCGTATTAGTGTTTACTTTACCATTGCATTCGAGATAATCGAAAGAAATCGGATATACATGTGGGAGTTAACTCTTAACTTCATTTTGTCTATGTCATGTCCGTTTGACAAGTTGAGATCCTCTTATAGACTTAAAATTGTTTTGTTTTGTTTCAAGTATATTTTTTTAGGGACAGTTTGTTGTTTTACTTTGAAACCCTTTTCTCATTGCATTGTATTGTTTTTGAAGTATTTCAAATCGAGAGCTCTTATATGAGCAGACATTCTATTGCTGAGTGTAAGCAGGGTTGTGTGTAAGTAATATTATAATTGCTTCCGTCCTAGATTTATTTCTGAGAGATGTAAGTAAGGAATAATATATATTCGTACACAATTTTCGACTTTGTAAAAATGTTATACTTTATTTGTGCGCTTTGTGTCTAAAACCTTATACTAGCAACAAAAATTATACTAGAAACCAATGATGTTATAGTATATCATTGCTAGAAACAGCTTCTTTAGACGTAGTGTTGATAATTATAATAAAGATTTTCAACAGCTAGATTCGTATAGTAATAGTTTCCTAGTTTTTAAGAAAGTCCTATCTTATGGCACACTCAAGCTTTCATGCCACAGAGTCCAGTCTTCGATAGATGCGTTTATATATTATGATGTATTGACTCTCAACTCGACCGACTCGAGTACGGCCTTGAAGGATAGTCGATTTAAAAAGTTCTTCAATTACTCGTGTCTCGGTGGCACAATGGTACTATGTACGGACTGCCATGCTCGAGGTCTCGGTTTCGACTCCCGGGTCTGGTGGATAATGTATAATTCTCTTTAGAATTTTACCCAGATAATTATCCCAGAGTCTGGAACTTGTGCCCGGCAGATGGCAATAGGCTCGCCCCCTATTACATGGGACCTAACATAGCTGGCGAGATGTGGGTGTGTTTGCACACCTCTGCCTACCCCTTCGGGGAAAAAGGCGTGATGCTATGTTATGTTATGTTTTTACATCGCTTTTATATCGATATCAAAATTAATCATTTTGTAAAGTAATCTATTTAAATGTAAATTTCGGCTTGATAAACCCTAAATAATTACTGCTTCAAAAATGAGAGTTGGTAGGTATAATTAAAAAGATATTAACGATGCAGAATATAAAACTGTATTACCATACAGTAGATGCACGGTAGAGGTGTCCATACAACCTGTACTACTGTATTAAAATTGGTTGATGCAAAATCGTAGAAGCCAATATTCATTTACATGCAAATGATTTAACGTACGTTCCATAATTTCATTCGGGAGAATATAGGTACTCAAAGGTTGTAGAATTTTACTAGCAATTTTAATGCTGATGAGACTGACGGAACTAAATAGTAAATTAATTACTATGAAGATATAAACAGATAACGAGTTTAGAAATCATGATGCTGTTCGAAGAAAATTATCTTGCTTGACCACTAATGGTGATAAAGTGACACTAAGAAGTGAGAAGTGACAAGAGAGTAATGAATATGTATAAAAGCAATTATCATTATTAGAATTTATTACTTAACGGATATAAACGACCTGTCAAATATTTCTAAATGCAAACACAGGTACAGCCAGCTTAGACGTTCAGCGTCGATGTCAATCGAGTGACATGTTCATCCAATGATAATGCAGAAAATTTCAAAAAGTGTTTATATGGTCACGTGACTGAAATATTTCTGCGATATCATTGGTTGTATAATAATAATGTCGCTCAAATTCAGTCGACACTGTTCTTAGGTTTGTTAACGAGTGTAATAGGTATTGTACCTTCTAGCTTGTCGAGAAAATTTTGTTCAAAAGTAGTGATAGACATGGAATGGGAGAAGCCTGGCTTTTTTCTATGATACAAAATTCACACCTGCATAAGGTAAGACTTACAGTTAGGTATAAGTAATATAGATACTCACATTACTGTCGCACGCAATAAATGACGAGCGCCGCAGGACCTGGGAACAAGGAAAACATTTTATGTTGATGTTATATTTTATAGCTTTACAAGACTCAAGAAATGGACCTACTGAAAAATGTAGGAAATTGTGATGTTAAAGAGGACTGGAGTCACGAAATGAATTAAAACTGTACAAAAGCAATTATTTGTGGATGTACCTTGGTAGTTCCTAATATTTTGAAAATAGCTAACTAAGCACTATGCCTACAGAGGCATAATGTTTATCGAACATAATACAACTGTTATTAGAATAGCTACATTACCTATTTTCCATCAGATAAGAATTTCATCAAAATATTAAGTAAGAAATTTACATGCATCTATAAACAAACCTTAAAAATAAATTGTCCGCATTAAATATTTATAAATAGATGATATTATAGTCGTAATCGATATTTATGTTTTATTTATGTTTTGAACCTCAGTCACGTATATTGAAACATTATCCCTACCGATTAAATTATCGTAAAGCACAAATAAAAATCGTTACTGTATAAATTCCTACACATATTCTCTATAACCTTGATTCAAGTGCGTCGTTTGACTACAAAAAACATAATTTTTAAAGGCCGTCCATTATCCCCTAGGCCCCGAGCAGCTGTCCCGCCGCGGGACACCATTTTTTCGAACATAAATATCAATTCTCACAATCCAACAAAACGCATTTGTATTTATTTAGGCGTCACAACTTGTGGTGTCTCGCAGAGCACGCATTTGGGACCACTTCCTTTTCCTTTTGCAAATAATCTATTATGTTCATGAATGAGTCGTAAAGGTGTGATTTATAATGTATTTAAAATTGTAATGTCAGTTTATTTATTATTGTTGGCAAATCAAGGTTTAGAGTTGCCAACTGAAGTGCACGTGAACACAGAAAAAAGGTTATGACTCCAATCATAAAACGGTGCATCCTTTTTCAATACTAAAAAAGTAAAGTATATGAAATTAATAATCATCAATAATCAATAATCATTTATTTATTTGTGGAATATAGGTTCGTTTAGGTCTTACAATTTATTATTTGGTTCACTATATCCTACCACATAGAATGATGTACAAATATTCTATTTTATCTTAAATGCTATAAATGATAATATAAGTTGTATTTTGATAATTAATAATAAAATGTATAACAAAATGTCAAGGCTAAAATGTCAGAAAATTAATTATAAAAAATATTAAGTAAGTATGTAACAAGTAACACAAATTCATAATAAATAGTATTCATAATTCATAATAACGTCTAATAATATTCACAATTCATAACAATGTCACTAATAAATAGAAATAAAAAATTGTTGTAGTCATTATGGTAAATTAGTCAAATTTGTCTAAAAGATATTCATCCACCGTGTAATATGCTTTATATATTAGGAACTTCTTAACTTTAACTTTAAATATGTTATAATCTTCAGCAGATTTAAATGTCTTTTGGCAATTTATTGTACAATTTCGGTGCCATTGCGAATACACTTTTATGTAACAATGAATATGAAAAGGTGGAAGTTGACTTAAACACGTTCACTTTCAGCAAGATGTGATGCTTGATTATTTTTTTAACAATGGTCTAATTATTTATTACTTCAAAGTCAATAGTTGTCCATCTGCTGGCCTATTGATTTATTATTAGTAGGTAGACAGTACGTGATGACTCAAAGTATGAAATGAAATATAAGTTTTATAAAAGTTTAAAAAGCACTACCATGTAAAATTATATAAAAGCACAAATTCATGTCAAAGAACAATGGGAATCCTGTCCTATCAGCGGCCATTAATGAAACTAGTATCAATTGAAAGATGAGGTTTTAGCAGACAAAAAATGTTTGAGGAGATCTATTAAATATCATTTGGAAAAAAAGATAGGAAGGAAAGGGTAAAATACATACTTATTAATTCTGTAATTTTTATTTTTTATGACAAAAAACAACAAAAAACATCAATACACAATCAATAAAAATATATAGTCATCATATACATCAATCAATAAACATATTACGTTTAAATGTAAGATTATTTTTACGTAATTACCTAAAAAATCATTCAAAACTGGAGTTCGTTTTCGGGACCTTTTGTTGTTTACAATTAATTCTAGGGACTATTGTTAATTGTTAAAACTATAATTTCTCTAGTTTCTACCTGTCCGGCCTCGTGCGACCAATCAGCGTCGAGTACGAATAACTCACGGGCATTGTTGTCCGATGTGCGATTATTATTGTTTGATTACCTACCTACTAATGTTTGGCTTCTGCGATGCCGAATACAATCGCGACATGTGCGTCCAAGATTTTTTTTTATATCGGGTTCGCCAAATTGACGCCGTCCGTCTGGTGGTAAGTCGTGACGACGTCTAGCGATTGTGGGCCACTCTCACAGCACACAATACTATAGAGAGTGGCCCTCAACTTGACGACCTACTGATGTGCCTCTTCACGCTCCGCTTATAGAACCCAGGATTATATGTGGGAGGAAACACGTGTACAGGCAGGGCGTTCCAGGCCACTATCGTTCGACAGAGAAACGAACGTTTAAAACGTTCGGTTCTCGCGAACATGCTATTTACTGTGTGGCAGTGGCATCTCTGCCCGGCACGCGTTGTTGGATCGGAAGGAAGAGGGTGGGATCAGATTGAAGAGCTCTTCAGAACACTCGCCGTGGTAAATACGGTAGAATGCGGCCAAGGAAGCTATTGTTCGGCGCTGAGCTAGCGGCTCTATGCTTCCCGTTACCTCCGGACAATCTATAATATGGATAGCCCGTCGCGTCATAGCGTCGAGAGCGTCCAGCAAATACTTCGCGGAGCCGTTCCAGAGGTGAGAGCAGTATTCGACGCAGGGTCTAATCTGCGTCTTGTACAGCAGACATCTCTGGTGCGGTGTAAAGAATCGCTTTACCATATTCAGTATTCCTAGTTTCCGCGAAGCTAGCCTTATGTAGTTTTTATTATTGAGCTCTCGACGAACGTCTATGCCAAGGATGTCAAGGTTGTCCTTCATTGGTAATAATGCATTCTGAAGAGAGGGTAGGGGAAGGAAGGGGATTTCTTCGCTGTAAATGCACACGCCTGTGTTTTGCGGGCATTGAACGC